>CM055739.1:11550795-11581647 GCA_029465975.1 Dallia pectoralis
TTTCAATAAAACGGGCCGCACCCATAATAAGTCATACATGACGTAGCGAGCAGCCGTAACTGCATTCGGCATGGAGGCCAGTCCAAACTACATTCTGTAGTTACAAAATATCGCGAGATATGTTGTACGATACATCCGCAACGTTTGATATATAAAGAACAATTATATCGCGAGATATGTTGTATGATGTATCCCAGAGCCATAGAGAGAAAGAGTTGCGACACTCTTTGATGTCTCTAGGGGGGTGGTCACGTGGTTCATGTAAGCTTCAATAGTTGCAAACACACCGTGAGCTCCCATTTATTTCAACGGAACTGTTAGCATCGATTGCGCTATTTAGTGGTAAATATAAATGAAAACACATACCCAAGTACTTGATATATAATTACGCTGTGCAAATAGAAATAAAGATCAGCATATGCATCACAGAGGGCCTCTGATAAAATATAGACGGGTTACAATAAAAAAAATGCAGGAATTCGATCAACATGCCTCAAGTTACTCGATGCCAATGGAAATGAATGGGGTGTTTGGAACTATTGGAAGCTCCATAACCCGGAAGTGGGCACCAAAAAGCATTACAACGGTGCGGAATGGGAGTGTCGCAACTCTTTCTCTCTATGGCTCTGATGTATCCGTTACCCACCATATCAACCTTTGATATATAAACAACGAAACGTATGCATACACACATCAAAACATTGATCTCATTATGTCTGGCATAACATTAGTAAGTGTGAGTTTTATTATGAATGACTATGACATAGCTAATAACATTATTATAACATATCGAAAACGTTTACAACGACATTACATACAATGACAGGAGGTTTTCATGTTCACTATATAACCTCCATGCATTGTTGATTGTGCAATTGCTATGTTTATTTTAACCAACTACAAAAAATCCTTAAAATTGGATTAATGACAACGAATGTGTATATTACACTTAAATAAAACGCGTATATAGTGTTTCCTTAAAATATAACAAAATAATAACACTCAACTAAAAAACTGATGACCAAAAAAACACATTCTCTTTTTTATTACATGTCCTTTATTATAATATTTTGAGATACTGGATATTTGGTTTCCATGAGCTGTACGCCATAATGATCCAGACTAAACCAAAAAAGTATTGAACTGTGTCACTAATTGTAATGAATTTAAAATAGATAAAGATGTCACGTTGTGATTACAATTTTGTTTGTAACAATATTCACATTTTTGGAGATGCACCTGTATACTGAAAAACTAAAGTATTGCCACACATACAATATATATGTTAGCTGTGCATCCTCAATTCCAATATTGGACACCAGTAGCATGCCATTGAACTAGCCTCTTACAGTCACCTGATCCCACAGGCTTGCATTTAAGAGCTACATGGATACTAGTCTGGTTGGGCTGAGTAGGGTTCAGTTTGGAGCCGGTTGCTGTTTAACAGGGCCATTTACTGGACTTTCATGGATTATGGGTGTTGTCAAGGTGACAACAAATAGATTTAGGAAGATTAAGCAATGTACAATTTTATGCCATCAGTCTTTTAAACACTACTTAATTTAGCAGTTTTATTGTTGGAATCATTTCTTAATTAGATTCAACTTAATTGTCATTGAAACAGCACAATTACAGTACATCCAATGCAGTTTGCATCTAACCAGAAGTGCAAAAGAGCAGTGCAAGTGCAGTACAAGGCAGTGTGTCAATGTATGAATCAAATGAGATGGAGTACAATGTTAAATTATTTTGTTTTTTTACTCGTCGTAAGGCATATTTGTAATTTAAATCTAAATTTCAATTAATTGCACAGCCCTATCAAAGATTTGGCGTAACTCAGCTCTACGAAATATGTAGGTTTTTACTTCACAGTACTTTTATAGGAATTGTTGAGTTGTGAAAAGTTGTGCTACGATATTTCTTCCCATCCCTAAGTGATCCTGTTGCGACCTCGTCAATTTCAGGTTTGCGATTGTACAACAAGCGGGTTAAAGCAAATGATGGAGGGTATAGCCACGTAGAGAAATAGATGGAGCATATCTTCGCGTATATCATCACAAAGCTACTTGTTATTGCTACTGCAGGGTTCTGCATAATCTGTAAATCCTAACACCTTTCCTACAAATATTGTTCACAAATCTTTCTGAATTTCTGTAAGTGACCACTACTCCTTTGACGAGATAATCCATCCAGCTCACAGGTGTGGCATATCAACATGCTGCATGCTTATTGCCCAGGTGTGCCTTAGGCTGGCCACAATAAAAGGCCTCTCTGAAATGAGCAGTTTTACTCTATTGGGGGGGTCCGTGGGGGCCCGGAAACCAGTCAGTATCTGGTGTGGCCACCATTTGCCTCACGCAGTGACCAAGTGAGTAATGCTGGCCATGCAAGAACTGGGATGTTTTCAGCTTCCAGGAATTGTGTACAGATTCTTGCAACATTATTATCATGCTGCAACATGAGGTGGTGGTTGTGGAATGACACAACAATGTGCCTCAGGATCTCGTCACGGTTTCTCTGTGCATTCAAAATGCCATCAATTAAATGCACCTGTGTTCGTTGTCTAACATACACCTGCCCATACCATGACCCCACCGCCACCATGATACACCTGCCCATACCATGACACCACCGCCACCATGATACACCTGCCCATACCATGACACCACCCCCACCATGATACACCTGCCCATACCATGACACCACCGCCACCATGATACACCTGCCCATACCATGACCCCACCTCCACCATGATACACCTGCCCATACCATGACACCACCTCCACCATGATACACCTGCCCATACCATGACACCACCCCCACCATGATACACCTGCCCATACCATGACACCACCCCCACCATGATACACCTGCCCATACCATGACACCACCGCCACCATGATACACCTGCCCATACCATGACACCACCGCCACCATGGGCCACTTGATACATAACGTTGTCATCAGCAAACTGCTCACCCACACAACGCCATAAACGCTGTCTGCCATCTGCCCTGTACACTGAAAACCGTGATTCGTCCGTGAAGAGAACACCTCTCCAAAGTGCCAGACGCCATCGAATGTGAGCATTTGCCCACTCAAGTCAGTTATGACGACGAACTGCAGTCAGGTCAAGACCCCGATGAGGACGATGAGCATACAGATGTGCTTCCTTGACACGGTTTCTGACTGTTTGTGCAGACGTTAGACATTCTAACATAGATTACAGATAGGTGTTTTAATAGCTTTTTCAAATTTTTAAATACTTATCCCAAAATGCATCAGTACACTCGTCAAAGTATATTCTAAGAGCCGCAAGAAATTATTTATTATTTATTAAGGTTTTCGGGTGTTGTAATTAAATGCTGCTTAGTGCACTTATCTATTTTTTTATTGAAAAGTTCATTTATCAAAGTTTTTCTTGTTATCTGTTTCTTTTATTTAATATACTATATAATACATTTTTTATTAAACGTTTTTGTTGAGAAATTAAATGTTTTTATTCTTAAGTAATTATTAGTGTTACATTTTATCTTGCAAATAGAGGATAAAAACTAGCACATATCGGCCAAATATTGGCCTAAATAAATCGGCCATAATAATCTGGACCTGGATTTCAAAAAATCTGCATCAGCCTGAGAACCATAATCAGTCAACCTCTAATCTTGATATGCCTGTGAGGTGGATGGATTATCTTGGCAAAGGAGAAGTGCTCATTTACACAAATTTAGACAGATTTGTGAACACTATTTGAGAGACATAGGCCTTTTGTGTACATATAAATAGTGTAAGATCTTTGAGTTCAGCTCATGAAAAATGGTGGTAAAAACAAAAGTGTTGCGTTCATAAATTAGATCAGTGTATTTATACATTTCAAATAGTGTTACCCTGGTTTCTAACCTAAATACTTTGATATATTAACTGTTTTTCAGTGGCTGTTCCTGCACAATTAGGAGGCACTTTGGAGTTAAAGGCTGATTGCGTAACTAAACCCCCCCAATCATCAATCCTATGGAGGCTGAAAAACAACAAGGTGGCAGACTTTGACAAGGATTTTGGCACAGACATAACCTACTATGGAGACTTAAAAGGCCGCACAACCCTAAATACAACTACTGGAGAGCTGAGAATCACCGGCTTGAAAAAATCAGATGAAGGAGTTTACTCTGTGGATATAGACAGCAAACCTTGTGAGAAGACGTATACATTATCTGTTATCAGTAAGTGTGTTTGTATGTGTGTTTGTTTGCATATGAGTCAAGTGGCTCAAACAAAACTACAGGTTATTTATTGTCTCAGCTTTTTTGACGATGTTTTACTCTGTTTCCTTTCTTAATAGAAGCAGTCCCAAAACCAGTAATTAGTGTTTCCTATGAAGATCAAACCTACATTCTGACCTGTAATGGTGATACAGCTGATGCTGAACCAGTAACATACTGGTGGAAAGTGGGAGAGGGGAACTGGGAAAAAGTTGAAAAGACACTTAAAGTTACTAAGAGTAAACCCACTCAAAACAATACCAAGTACACCTGCAAGCTGAAGAACATTGTTAGTGAGAAAGAGAGTGAGGCAGTTGGAAATCTGTTTGAACAAGGTGAGTAAACACACATAAGTGTGATATTGTCTGGCAGTGTCTATAATGTCAGTTGAACTGCTGGTAGATCATTTAGAAGTGATTTACTTTGTCATGTCGAATGTCATTGAACATACCCATACAAAATGTGTTTTATTTTTTAGAGTCTTCCTCAGCTACATTGGGTGTTACAATCTTCTTCTTCATCATCATCATCGCCGCTATTGTAGCTTTCGTTATAGGTAAGAGCCGAGAAACTATTGTAAAAGTACTTAGAAACTGGTTATTAATTATTTGTGTTTTTAGTTTATATAAACAATGGTGTGTTGTTGTAGTCATACCCTAAAGCTGATAAACAAGCAAATCCACACGCTTGTATTTTAAAAGGGCCATGTATCGTGACATTTTGAGTGAAAACCTCCTTCCATCAGCTAGGGCATTGAAGATGAAAAGTTTATAAAATATATTTTTTTTTCTCCCAAGGGTATTTTGTCTGGAAGAAAAAAGCTGGTAAGATGAGTCTGTTTTATAAGACTGTCATTATTATAAATGTTAATTGAATTAATTTTTTTAAGGGTTTCTTATTGTGTCAAGTTCTCCTCTTAGAATTACCCTGTGGCACCGTAAAATAGTTTTTGCAGAAGATTAGTTATTTATATTGTGTGTCATGACATTGTGCCTTAACTTGACTCCATAATCTTTGCCCTTGATCAATCTGCTAACAATTTCATAAATGCATCATTATTCATGCATGGTGGATTTTCATACTTCCTGTTTTCAAAACATGTACATATTGTAACAAATGTCTCTTAGGAACTTCCTGAATGATTTATCTATTTTTTTCTCTCAGCAAATCAGAAAAAGTCTTTAAAGGACTTTTGTTTATTCTTGAGGGATAAATGCTGTCCTTGTGCTGGTACGTGTTTTATCTTAACTTAAACACATCATTATTCATGCACTGCACACTCTCCACAGCATAGGAGATTTCAGGTCTCATCCCAGCAACCTGTTTGAATCAGATTAGGGACCTTTACTTTCTAGTATGTGTTCATAGGATCACAACCTATTATCATTTCAAGTTTTCTTCATTGGCTAAATACAATCATACTTCCCAAATGTTGATGGATGGTGTAACTTTGCAGAAACGACTGCCAACAATCAGACATTTAGAGCCCAAGAGAGTGATTATGTAAATGTAGGGGATAACGGTGATGACTCTCACAATCCACCCACTAACACAGGTATTAACACACTCACTATACTGTGTGCATAAGTATTAGGCATGTAAGTATTTTGACCATATCATCATTTTATGCATATTTTCCAATTCCAATCTGTATAAACTTGAATGCCTGTTGGATTTTAGCATATCAGGTGATATGTATTTTGTGTAATGAGGGAGGGTGTGGCCTAAGGAGATCAACACCCTATATCAAGGTGTGCATAATTATTAGGCAGCTTCTTTTTCTTCAAAATGGGCCAAAAAAGAGATTTAACTTACTCTGAAAAATCTAAAATTGTGAAGTATTTCAGAGGGATGCAGCACTCTGAAGATATTGGGTCGTGATGACAGAACCATCAAATGTTTGTTTTTGCAAATAGTCAACAGGGTCGAAAGAAACGTTTTGAGAAAAAAAGATGCAAATGAACTGCCTAAGATTTGATAAGAATTAAACGTGAAGCTCCCAGAGACACATTATTCTCCAGTACTATCATATTCCAGAACTGCAACCAACCTGGAGTGCCCAGAAGTCGTTGTTCAGTGCTCAGAGACATGGCCAAGATAATAAACCCCGACCAGTGACCACCACCGAACATGCCACATAAGTTGGAACGTCAAGACTGCGACAAGAAATATCTGGAGACAGATTTTTCAAAGGTTTTATGGACTGATGAGATGAGACTGACTCTAGACAGACGGGCCCGTGGCTGGATTAGTAACAGGCACAGAGCTCCGTCTCAACTCAGACGCCAGCAGGGTGGAGGAGGGGTACTGGTGTGGGCTGGCATTATTAAAGATGAGGTAGTTGGACCTTTCTGATTAGACTCAAGCTCAACTCCCAAACCTACTGCCAGTTTTTAGAAGGCACTTTCTTCAAACAGTTCTACAGGAAAAAGTCTGCATCTTTCAAGAAGACCATGTTATTTATGCAGGACAATGCTTCATTACATGCATGTAAGTTACTTCACCGTGTGGCTAGTAAGTAAAGGACTTGATGAGATGAGAGAATAATGTCATGGCCCCCTTCCTCATCTGCCCTAAACCCTATTGTGAAGTACTCCACTGTGTGGCTAGTCAGTAAAGGCCTTAAAGATGAAAGAATAATGACATGGACCCCTTCCTCACCTGCCCTAAACCCTATTGTGAAGTACTCCACTGTGTGGCTAGTCAGTAAAGGCCTTAAAGATGAAAGAATAATGACATGGACCCCTTCCTCACCTGCCCTAAACCCTATTGTGAAGTACTCCACTGTGTGGCTAGTCAGTAAAGGCCTTAAAGATGAAAGAATAATGACATGGACCCCTTCCTCATCTGCCCTAAACCCTATTGTGAAGTACTCCACTGTGTGGCTAGTCAGTAAAGGACATGCCGCCTTCACCACCAGACCTAAACCCTATTGTGAACTTGTGGGCCTTTATTAAACGGGATTTTTACGGTGAAGGAACACATTACCACTCTCTGAACAGTGTCTGGGGGGCTGTGGTTGCTGCTGCACAAAAAGTTGATTGTTAATAGATCAATAAACGGACAGACTCCATGAATGGGAGGCATATGACTGTGATTGAAAAGGGGGGTGGCTATATTGGTTTACTGATTTTAGTGTTTTAAAGGCCAGAAATGTTTATTAGTCAATTTTGTTTGTTCGTTTTTTATTTTGTTGCATATCAATTCTGCACACTAATAGTTGCTCAATAATTGTGCACACAGAAATTCTCCTAAGAAAGCCAAAACCTCACTTTTACTCTTAAATATTCAGGTTTGAGGTTTATTAACATTTTCGATTGACTGAATCCTCAAAAATACTACTTGCCTAATAATTGTGCACACATGTATAGATGGTACTTCTATGACTATTTTGGCATCTCCTGCACAAACTGAGTTGTGTCAACAAGAGATTTTTGAAATATATATCAATTTTTGCATGCTGGCAAATTTATTAGATTTTCGGAGATGTAACATACAATACTTACCACTTTTCTAATGGCTAAATACAATGATACTACCAAAAGATTAATGGACGGTGTAACTTTTCAGGAACGACAGCTGGTGCTAAAAATGATAATAAAAGTGCTGAAGATCAAGAGCTTAAATCACCCACTAACCCAGGTATTAACACTTACACTCACTATAGATGGTACATCTATGGGACCATGTTTTCAATTAGAAATGTGTGGAAATGTTGAAATATAAGTTGTGACATGTTTGAAAAGGTGGTATTTGCTTGCATTGGTTAAAAGTTACCGAAAGTCCAACATTTGTAGAGATATGTGTGGATATCATGTCATGCTTGCTGTTTAAAAATGTTTCTTGCATCTTCTTCATTGTATCTGCTTATTATTTACCGTGTACAATATCTCACAAAAGATAGTACACCCATCAAATGTTTGTAAGTATTTGATTATATCTTTTCATGTGACAACACTGAAGAAATTAGGGATGCACTGAAATGAAAATTCTTGGCAGAAGAAATGTCACTTTTCTACAATGTAAATTAGTGAGTGTACAGTGGGGCAAAAAAGTATTTAGACAGCCACCAATTGTGCCAGTTCTCCCACTTAAAAAGATGAGAGGCCTGTAATTTTCATCATAGGTACACTTCAACTATGAGAGACAAAATGAGCAAAACAACTGAAAATCACATTGTAGGATTTTTAATGAATTTATTTGCAAGTTATGGTGGAAAATAAATATTTGGTCAATAACAAAAGTTTATCTCAATACTTTGTTATATACCCTTTGTTGGCAATGACAGAGGTCAAACGTTTTCTGTAAGTCTTCACAAGGTTTTCACACACTGTTGCTGGTATTTTAAACCCATTCCTCCAAGCAGATCTCTAGAGCAGTGATGTTTTGGCGGTGTGTTTGGGATCATTGTCATGCTGAAAGACCCAGCCATGTTTCATCTACAATGCCCTTGCTGATGGAAGGAGGTTTTCACACAAAATTTCACGATACATGGCCCTTTCATTCTTTCCTTTACACAGATCAGTCGTCCTGATCCCTTTGCAGAAAAACAGCCCCAAAGCATGATGTTTCCTAACCCTAGTGATCATTTTGACCCCACGGGCTGTCATATTCCTGAATATTGCAGCAGAGGTTGAAGGGGTGGGGGGGTCACCCTGTCAGTGCATCATATTGGTCTGCATTTGTCGTTCCAGAAGGAAGCCTCTTCTAAAGATGATGCACAAGAAAGCCCACAAACAGTTTACTGAAGACAAGCAGACAAAGGACATGGATTACTGGCACCATGTCCTTTGGTCTGATGAGACTAAGATAAACTTATTTGGTTCAGATGGTGTCAGGCGTGTGTGGCGCCAACCAAGTGAGGTGTACAAAGACAAGTGTGTCTTGCCTACAGTCAAGCATGGTGGTGGCAGTGTCATGGTCTGGGGCTGCATGAGTGCTGCTGACACTGGAGAGCTACAGTTCATTGAGGGAACCATGAATGCTAACATGTACTGTGACATACTGAAGCAGAGCATGATCCCTTCTTTTTGGGGACTGGGCCGCAGGGCAGTATTCCAACATGATAACAACCCCAAACACACCTCCAAGACGACCATTGCCTTGCTAAAGAATCAGAGGGTATGGATTGGCCAAGCATGTCTCCAGACATAAACCCTATTGAGCATTATTGGGGCCTCCTCAAACGGAAGGTGGAGGAGCGCAAGGTCTCTAACATCCACCAGCTCTGTGAGGTCGTCATGGAGGAGTGGAAGAGGACTCCAGTGGGAACCTGTGAAGCTCTGGTGAACTCTATGCCCAAGAGGGTTAAGGCAGTGCTGGAAAATAATGGTGGCCACACAAAATATTGACACTTTGGGCCCAACTTGGACATTTTTACTTAGTGGTGTACTCACTTTTGTTGCCAGCGGTTCAGACATTAAGTGCTGTGTGTTGAGTTATTTTGAGGGGACAGCAAATGTACACTGTTATACAAGCTGTACACTCGCTACTTTACATTGTAGCAACGTGTCATTTTCAGTGTTGACACATGGAAACATTTAATCAAATATTTACAAAAATGTAAGGGGTGTACTCACTTTTGTGAGATGCATTAAAATTGATTTCTAAAATATATAACATACCATAGAATCATTCGCCACTTTTAGGTACACTTTACTAGTACTGGGTAGGAACCACTATTGTCTTCATCTTGAATATTTCTTCAGGCACACCACTTTTGTAATAAGTGGATATTTGAGTATTTGTGGTTTCTGTCAGCTTGTATGAACCAGGTGTTAAGAAAGTGGGTTTCTTTTTTGTTTTGGCATTGGGGGTTATTGAGATTTGTTTTAGGTTAAAGGTTAACGTTCAGGGTTGAGGGATAGGGAAGATGAAAAAAATATTTTTTCAGTTTCTGGTCTCCCAAATGATAGAAAAACCAACATGTGTGTAACTAAATCCAACTGTTTTCTTGTTTGTGTTCTCCTGCACCAAAAGATGACAGCAAGTAGAGTATCCAGTATTTTAGGATGGTAAGTTGATCTGACAAATACCTTCACCAAAATATGTTTTGACAAGAAAGCATTTAGAGTGACTTACATTTTTATTTTATTATGTTGTGGGTGGGGAAAGCAATGTTTCTTTTATCAAATGAACAACTTGTAGGGCTTATATTGGTATTTGTAAACAAGTTATTTCAGCTTATTCATTGCTAATTCAACACTGATCTATTTTCTCACCCTAACTTGTTTCCAGATGACCAGAAGAATTGTGCTGCCTACATGCTTCCAGATGTCCTACATTCAAGCAAAATAAAACAAGACATTTGACGTTAGCGATGTATCATATCTAAAGGAACGTAAAACATCCTGTGAAAAATACAGTACAGTCTACATTTATTATCAGGTCAACTTTTTATTTGTTTTCATAAGAAGTCATTTGTATTATGAGGAAGTATGACTGCATTATGTACAACTAGTCTTTTTTTTTTTATTTCCTCTTTAAAAGTTTGGCAAATACATCGAGTGGTTGGTTCACTTTAAACGCTCACCAAACTGTCTTAGTGACATGGGTAAGACAGAGTGTTGGAAACCACCCAGATAAATGTTAGTCCCTCCTACAACGGCTAATGAGATGCACGCATCAGAGGCATTTGTCCAACCCCGCCCTCCCCTCCCCCCCAGGCCACAGCTTGAACAATCCTTGACATCCTCTTTCCACCTCTTCAGTGAACAAGATGTGTTTGTGCCACAGGAGCTGTCGCTGACCTTATCTATAAGCCCAAGACAATGGGCCATATTCTTCAACCGTTCTTAAGAAAAAATTTGTTCTTAAGACCCACTTACGCAGTTTCCACGAAGATTCTGACATTCACCAATGTTTACTTGTCTGGAATTTGTTCTTAGGAAAGAACAGAATCTACGCACAAAAGCACTCTTACGCAGATTTGCGCGCTGACATTTTCGTGACAAATCATAGTCTCTGCGTTTTCATCAATTGTACAGTGATTTAAATATTATGAAGAATAACATTATAAATAATATTCAATTATTTCAAATATTTGCATTTATTTAACGCTTTTCTGTGGATGGCACCCCCGAGATTGCGGTCATTCCGATTAGAACTGTAGGCCTAATCGGGTATAAAAAGTGAGACCCGACCCGGCCCGACAGAATTCGGCCTGAGCCGGACAGTTTTTAAAAGCCCGAACCCGGTCATTTTGCTGTCATATTTTAAGAGACTGTCAATTTTTTGTATTCGGTATAACCGGCTCGTTTTTTTCATTAAAAGTGAGATTTTAATCTTTTGGCCGGTGCAACCAAATGTATGGGCCACGGTCCTGCCTGCGTTTCACCTTCTCAACATCCATTCGCTAAATGAAACGCATCACCTGACCACTCATTCACCGCGCAATCCGGAGTGCAAGAGACCGAACCCGACCCGAGTGTAATGATAGACATTAACGGCGTTGTGGCCGTTTTATGGTTCTGCGTCAGGTTGCATTGCATTTCACCGCCAGATCTATAATCTGACCAATCACAGCCCTTGTGGTCTGCGTCCCCTCGACGTGTAGTTACAATTTTTTGTAGGTGCAGGTCGAGCTACGGCGTAGGGGTCGGAGAGGGGTTCGCGTCGACGCAGAGTGGTCTGCGAGGGTACGCCGTCGATTCGACGTCGGGGGTACACTGTCGCTGCTAAATATTACATATTTTTGCCTGTTCACTTATTGCAGAAGTATTTCCACTTCTGAACTACAGAAGTAATTTGTTCTTTTGGGGTCTGATCCTCTATACTGTCTATAGCTACATGTTGGTTTAAGCATTTTTGCATTCTCCACGTTTTTACGATGAGTTTCCACTCCGCCCTGCAGTTTAATGCCCTTTTATGGGAAATACCGGGGCGTTTACCTATGCTAATTAGGAACAACGGACATGCGCTTTCAATTTACGAAGACGTGGTATTCATCATTATAGGAACGTAGGTACGAACAATTATGCCATTTAAGAACCCGTTCGTGAATTTGAGTAAGACTTTTCTTAGGACCTTTCTTAGGAACGAATTTAAGAAAAAAACTTAGGAAAACATTGAAGAATATGGCCCAATGTTCTTGTGACTAAAAGACACGAGGAGAGCACAGTTTCTGTGACACCACATAATTTCACAGTATTCAGGCTTCATCCATATTTATTGTTACAAATGTGTGCGGGTTGTTTTAGTTTCAGATTTAATGATGTAATCACTAACTTATGATTCCTTGTGTCTGTGTGAATGTATTTTGGGATGCTTGGCCTTAGTTTTAAGTAGAATTAGAATTTTAACTTAGATGAGCATAAACTGTCTTCGTCTATCTGTTTCTTTGGCTTTATTGTGTATGCTGTTGAATACAATCTGTACATCCAAATATGTTTTCCACCATGCCTTCATGTTGCCTTCACCTGACTAATGATATGGAATGTACAGTCCCTGACAAAAGTCTTGTCGCTTGTGTACAAATTGACCTGAAGTGCCGCTGAAATATATTTCTAATCAAGATGTTTTTACAAGAAATGGCTCATTTTAATCCCAACAGCTTTTGTAATAATGTTTCAGTGCAAAATTAAACTGTCAAAAAGTATTCTAATATTCACAGCTTGGTAAAGCCCATTGAGTCAATTTTTGCAAAGACATAAGTGTTGTCGCCTTGTCATATGAGCTTCACCTGTGACTAATAATGGATCAATTAGGTCTCAGGTGTGTATAAAAACAACCACAGTACACTGGACCTTCACATCAACTGCAACTAGACCTCTGCAAACATGCCTAAGATTCACCCTGAGACTAAAGTTTTGATTATCAAGAGGCTGAAAACCAGATCCACTGCTGATGTGGCAGACACCTTCAATGTGTCTCAGCGTCAAGTACAGAGGATAAAAAAAACATCTGAAGACACTGGAGACGTTTTTGACAAGCCCAGGTCAGGCAGACCCCTCAAGACAACTGCTCGAGAGGACCGTTTGTTGGCTCGAAAATCCAAGGCCAGCCCATTTTCCACTGCAGCAGAGCTCCACGAGACCTGGTCACCTGAAGTCCCTGTTTCAACCAGAACAGTTTGTCGGATTCTGTCTCAAAATGGCCTCCATGGTCGAATCAGTGCCCAGAAGCCAGCACTAAACAAAAGACAATTGAAAAACCGTGTTGCATTTCCAAGGCCCACAGCCTCCTAAAAGGATGGACGCTGGAAAAGTGGAAGAAGGTGGATTTTTCAGATGAATCTTCTGTTGAATTACACCACAGTCACCGCAAATATTGCAGGACACCTACTGGAGCCCGCATGGATCCGAGATTCACCCAGAAAACAATTTTGGTGGCGGAAAAATCATGGTCTGGGGTTACTTCCAGTATGGGGGTGTGCAAGAGATCTGCAGGGTGGAAGGCAACATCAATAGTCTAAAATACCAAGAAATCTTAGCTACCTCTTATATTCCCATCCATAAAATAGGACAAATTCTGCAGCAGGATGTTGCACCATCACATACTTCCATCTCCACATCAAAGTTCCTCAAGGTGAAGAAGATCAAGATGCTCCAGGATTGGCCAGCCCAGTCACCAGACATAAACATCATTGAGCATATGTGGGGTAGGATGAAAGAGGAAGCATGGAAGACGAAACCAAAGTATATTGATGAACTCTGGGAGGCATGCAAGACTGCTTTCTTTGCTATTCCTGATGACTTCATCAATAAATTGTATGAATCCTTGCCAAACCGCATGGATGCAGTCCTTCAAGCTCATGGAAGTCATACAAGATATTCAATTTGGACCTAACAGCACCACTTCTTAATTTGCTGACATATTTTTGTATTTGCAGTAAATGTGTTGAATTTCTGTATAGGCGACAAAACTTTTGTCTTGCCAAAATTTTACCTTTCTGTCTTGATTAAATGATACATCTTTTTTCAGTGAAACTAATTCATTTCTGTGGATTAAACATCATTTGGGAAGGTTTTCGATTTTCATATGAGTTATTTCTAACACCAATTGATTAATTAAAAGTCTGGTTAATAGCAGGTGTTTCTAGAAAATAGATAAGCGACAAGACTTTTGTCAGGGACTGTACACAGCCAACATCCACACAGTGTGAAGTAAAGTACTTAGAGGTTGGTTTGAGAGTAATAAAGGCATTTTTTAAATATTATTTCTGTTTATTTTTTTAAATTAACAGTACTAACCTGTGTCCTGTACAACGTCTGTTGTTTTAATTAGTACTTAAAAATAAATTTACAAAAATTTGAAATGCAACAACTTACTTTTTTTTGTCAATATATTCTCAGTTTTATGTAGATCAAATTTAAAATCAATCAAATTTTAAGGGTGTTGATAGATGTAAATAAATACACATGTGAATCTCCAACAAACAAAGATTGAAAATGTATTGCATGAACTGTACTATGCTAATATTTTCCTGGCATATATAGGCTATATATATATATATTGTTATTATTTTTTTTCAACAAAATGAGGTGATGTAATATTCTTATTGCACAAATGCCAACATAAAAAGTATAATAACGCACAGAACAAAACATACACTGGGGTACAACGGAATACACATAATACAATTATATATTTTAGGCTTCCTTGGCACTTGTGATTGCCTCTGTTTGCTGGTTAGTCCACCGATGATAGACTGTTGTGAAGTATTGGGGTTTAATGTTTGGACAGAACTTGGCACAGATCCAAAGCAACGTAACCTGAGCTTCAGGTTATAGCATGACTTTTTTAACATGTTGTCTCTGGTCATCACACTATGATGCACACAAGTCTGGGTTATTCAAAGGATGTCAACAATGATTTGTTTTACTTTGTTAAATGCGGTTATTGTCATCTTCTTAGAGATCCCCAATGATTCCCTGCTTCCCATAATGGGCTGCATCTCTATAGACTCCAAGGGTGTAGGTTTGGTCTCAGGTTTGGTGGGGACATGTGGAGTGAAATGTGCAGACAAAAATAATTATGTAGTACCTGCCGTTTGACTTTTAGATGGCAATGCTGTTTGTCAGATTCAGACATATTGTAGCGACCCTGGTGGTGTTGCTACTCGAGGTGTCCATGAGCAAGACACCTAACCCCAGCTGCTCCTGGCAAGCCTGCAGTCGCCTTGCATGGTAGACGCGGTCGTCAGTGTATGAATGAGTGAATGAATGGGTGAATGCAGGACGCAGGATGTGACGCAGGATCTGTAAAGCGCTTTGGATAAAAGCGCTATATAAAAGCGCAGCATTTACCATTTACTCGCACCTCCAATGTGATATCCCTAAATGGAGCAGTGGGTATGTGTGTCAGCTGCGGAGCTGTAGGGCGCTGGTTTGATTCCCCTCCGCTGGACGCTACAGTATCTTAATTTTGCCCAGATTAAATAGTGTAATATTTATGGAAATGCATTATTATTATTAATCATATAATGATGTATTATATTTGACTAACCAACAAGGTCAAATTATTCACATTGCTAACACGTTTTTCTAGCACATGTGCCTAGCAATGCAATGACAGTCCTTTCTTTAAACTGGTCGCTACCACTGCTAGTTTGATTGTGTGGCTAGTTATTTGGCCTGGCGTACACTGTGCTTCGATAAAAAGATCCGTATGTCCCCTTACTTTGGGTGGCATAGCTGATCTACAAAGCACAAAAAGGGGCAAACATATATGTTGAAGAGCAAAGGGAATGTTAAAAAGTTTCACTCTTTTCTGGGATATGTATTAACAGAAAGCACTGGTAACTTCAACAAAGTCGCTCGCTAGCACACACCTGCTTGATTTGACTCTCCTTTCACCTGTGGACTAGTGATGGGTTGGCTCATTTTGAACGGCTCACTTTGGTGAACGTGAGTTTGCGAAGGAAAAAGAGCCGTTCATTTGACTCTTAAATATGTTTGACGCATTTACAAAAGGAGTTTACCGTAAAACACTATTAATAAAATAAACTCATTTAACAAAATGTTTGCTACTGTTAAAAACCTATTGAATAACAATATAATTCCAAGGGAATAGCCTGAGTTACCAACTAAAGTACAACGAACTCTTGATGTTGTAACTGGCCAATGACATAATACTTTATGATATTTATACATTTACATACAATATTTTAGAATAATTTAAAATAAAAACACTAAAACAACAAATTGTTTATTACAATTTTGTAATATGCAATATGTAAATATGTTTTAGTGGGTTAAGTTTTGGATGTACCTATAAAAATAACGTGTGACACCCGCAGATTCTGTAGAGATAACAAGAATAATACCGTGAGTGATTGTAATAAAATATTGCAAATAGCAGCACAAACTCATAACGGAGTTCCCTAAAATATTGGTTAAAATATTGGTGGGGACATGTCTCCAGCGTCCCCCTAAACCTACGCTCTGGACAGATCGATGTTCAGCTCTCCTAAATACAAGGGGAAGTACAATGTACTCTGTTCACTCTTAACACTATCGACAAACAAGTCGTGTCCTCTTTAAGTGATGGGTGTGAACAACGTGCTGCGTCACTAGAAGGCGTCAGGCACTCAGAAGTACGACCGGCCAGTGTTGCCAACTCTTAATACATCCACGCTTAGTCGCTATATTTAGCGAGTTTTTCATCTCCCCTCTAGCGACATTTTTTTTAAAGCGACTAGCGACAAATGTATCTACTTTTTCTGGTGTTATTGGAGACTTTTGGAGACTAACGTGTTCTCCACCCCGTGCCAAAGCACTCTGAAGCCGTCCAATACCTCCACAGTAGTCCCTCCCATCTGCAGTCAGAGCAGGAGATGTTCTCCTTTCGGCGTCCAGACTACAAATGAATCGCGCATGCGTGAAGCCGCCAATGACTGATCTTGCCCTATTTTATAAAAAAAATAAGGAAACTAAACATAAAATTAAAAACAAAATACTCCGCCAGAGTGTCTCTTTTGGGTCACTTTTGCCTGTACCAAGTCCGGATAAAGGAGGATATTGTGGAATAAAATACATATTTTAACGTGATCAAAATGATATATCTGCTTTCCATACTCATTATAATGTTGCGCTGAGTTGTGTCCTTGAGACTGTCCAGTCCTCCCCAAAGAGCACCTGCACTGATAAGCTAGAACAATAGACAGTGGTCTGGGAGAGGAAAGTTACTGAACCACATGTTGTGTGGCGGTGGGAGGGACTGGACCCACAAAGGTGATTATAAGCCTGTGCATTCATGATGTGATTCAGATCTCACCCTAGACAACATTGATGGAACTCCCCCTTTAACTAGACTTCATAACTCTGTGATTCTTTCTAACATCAACCGACTCGGGAAAGTCAGTCTGACTTCAACAATACGAATTGTGACATTACAAAAGTTAATTTGTAGTTCTAAACATATTTAGAGAGTTTTGCTCACTTTTTGTCTCCCACAACGTTATGCCCCTCATACAGCATCCATCACAATTGTATACAAAGGGCAAATTATGCAAATTCGTTGATGACGTCGTATAGCGATTTCTAGCTACTTTTAGGACAGCCAATAGCTACTTTCATTATGAGGAGTTGGCAACACTGCAAAAGTTCTATATTATGACCGGTGAATATGTAGGGAGCAACCTTTGTTATTTCAAGAAAGTTCAAGAAAGCGAAGTAGAAAATTGCAGCTATTAGTAAAACGGTGTTAGTTACAAGAAAGACTCGTGAAAATGTTGAGCCCACTTTTGATCCTGTTTCTGGTGGAAGCGATCCTTTGCACAGTTTTAAGTAAGTTATCTTTAAGTGGTTAGACATGGAGGGTTTGGGCCAATGTGTTATGTAGGCTGGGGTTGTTAAAGAAAACATGAAATGACAAAAATCAATGTGTGCACCAATCTACACATGTTTAAATGATCGAATTTGGTACAATCGATCAAATTTACTTTGGTACAATCAGGGCGTTGTAGGGGACTTTAGAGTGACATGCGTGGGGCTGCAAACTTCAACATCCTGTTTTGTTTATGTCTCTTCATTCTTGCTGCGCTGAAAAGTTGCACTTTATTTGGCATCCGTTTTGCTAGGGTAACTTCTACCGCTTCCCCAATCTAGTACATCTAGGTATTTTTAGAATTATTTTTGGTTACACCATTTTAACTGAACCATTTGGTATCAGATAAGCTAGTGTGTGCATGGGAAAAATTCCACATATGCATGCCTATGACATATTTTGGTGAACGGGGTGGTGTACCTGATAAAATTACCACCAGTATTTAATATTCTGTTAAATTTGTTTTTTGGCTTTCCAGGTGAGATGCTTTACAAAAAGGCAGGAGGCGATCTGGTGTTCACGCCAAATATGTCCAATATAGCAGGCCCTATTACAGGAATCGTATGGAAGCAAGTCAAGGACAAAGAATTGACTAACAAAGTGGTGGATTGGGATGAGAGTCTTGGTCTGGCAGTCTACGGTACCTTTAAAGGCCGGGCAACCCTGGACCGTGTTACTGGAGTATTGAGCATCAAGGACGTATCTGAAAAAGACAATGGAGAATATCTTATGGAGATAAACAGCAAAATTGTGAAGAAATATACATTATCCGTTATCAGTAAGTGTCCTGTCTGCATGCTAGTCCCTGTTTGCAATATTGCTGACAAAGACTGTTTTTATATCTGTGTGCCTCTTCTAGCCAATCATGTAGCGCCCTATCAGTGTTTTCCTTTGGCGCTCAAACACTCTTATCTTCACAGACGTGGTGCCGAACCCTCAAATCACATATTCATGTAACCCTGACAAAACCACCTGCACTCTTACCTGTGAGGGCAACACCACAGATGCTGAACCTGTGACCTACAACTGGATTAAAGGAGAGGTGGCGTTGGAGACGTCAGCCAAACAGCTGACTGTCACTAAGACTGAAGGCTCTGAAACTAACTACAAGTGTAATCTCACAAATCCTGTGAGCGAGAAGTTTAGTAGAGTCTTTGAAGGTGACCTGTTTGGAAATAACCCAGGTGGGAGGTTGTACCGCTCCTATAATAGTGGCAATATTGTGTGTTAGTTTGAATCAGTCAGGGATTTTGTTGAGAGGTGGGGATATGAGAAGATGGATGAAAAGCTTCTGGGCTGGGATGTGATAATTTTATTTATTATAAGGACTTTATTTAGACACATAGTTTTTTAAACCCTAACCTTTGACCTGGATGTTGTTGTGTAAAATGTGCATAATTTATAACTAGAATGATGTCGGTGTGCAATGAGTTTGAATGCCAGTTGTTTTGGTTATGTGGGACACATAAAAATTCACTACCATTCACAAGCTTGGGTTTACTTAGAAATGTCCCTGTTGTCCTTGACAACTGAGATGGAATGAGAAAACAATAGAAACTATAGCAAAATTAATATGAAATATAATAATTGACGAAGTTCGAAATACTGTTTTTTTGCGAATTGAAAAATGTTTTTGTTTATTGAACTTGGCTTCTGCCCAAAAAAATCATAATTTTGCAGAAATTACAGCCTGGCATACCTTTGGCATTCTATTTGTCAATTTGTTCAGGCAATCTGAATTGATTTCACCACATGCTTTCTGAAGTGATTTCACCACATGCTTTCTGAAGTGATTTCACCACATGCTTTCTGAAGCTCCTCCCACAAATTGGAATGAATCATTTTTTACCAATCATACGGTCAACCACCTACTACAAATTGGAATGACTCACTTTTTACCTATCAAATGGTCAAGCACCTACCACAACAACGCAATATGGTTTAGATTTTTCTTTTTAGTGTCTTGTGTTGATTATTGCCCATTTTAATCTTTTCTTTGTATTGACTAGTCTCAGATAAGTATTTTCTCTGTAACTCTGCCTAAAAGGCCAGCATCCCAGAGTCGCCTCTTTACTGTTAATTTCTAAGTAACCCCAAACTTTGGAACAATTTTAAATTTAACCAACTTTACAACCAGTAGCCAGAAGTTGCTGCCAGTATCTTTAAGAGTTTATTATAAATCTATTTGTTCTTTGTTGCAGATGGCTGGTGGACAAAAAGCAGGATCTTTAGGTTGTCAATCTTTGTTCTTGCTACTGTACTAGTTCTATTGGTCACTATATTTCATATATTTAAAACAGGTAAGGACAAATTATGTTCATTTATTTGTATCAATATGTGGTATTGTCTTGCTGTGTTAAATTACATAAAATCGTTTTTTTTTCTTTTTTACACCATAGGGGTTTGGTTTTATCAAAAAGGTATGAAGATTTCTTTGTCTGTTTAGCATAGGTAGTAATGAGGATTTGTTAAATACAAATGAATAATTTATTTGCTTTGGTGTTTTTCTTTTTCAGAATCAATGCCATGGGAAGGAGGTAGGAACATGTTTTCAGTAGTTATCAAACATTCTTCAATTTTTGGAACTTAGCAAAAAATAGAAAATGCTATTTTTTATGGTTATTATAAACTGATAATCATGTATTTGCTCGAAACTGCAACAAGAGCTTTTTGAAATATGCATATGTATATGTTTTGCCTCATGTCACATTTAGGGTATTTTCTGCAATATATTATACAATCCACTTTTCTAATGGCTAAATACAATGATACATCCTTTGTAGGAAGGAACGTCCACAATCAGACATCTAGTACTCAAGAGGTTGTTCATCGAAGTGTAGGGGATAACGGTGATGACTCTGGAGCTCATTTGGCTCACAATCCATCTACTATTTTGACCATATCATCATTTTTATGCACATTTTCCAATTCCAATCTGTATAAACTTGAATGCCTGTTGGATTTTAGCATATCAGGTGATGTGTATTTGTGTAATGAGGGAGGGTGTGGGCTAAGGAGATCAACACTAACTTTTGTTGCCAGCGGATCAGACATTAATAGCTGTGTGTTGAGTTATTTTGAGGGGACAGCAAGTGTTCACTGTTATACATGCTGTACACTCACTACTTTACATTGTAGTTGACACATGAAAACATATTTACAAAAATGTGAGGGGTGTACTCACTTTTTATATGGATTCCTATATTCCTGATATTTGAGTATTTGTGGTTTCTGTCAGCTTGTATTAGTCTGGTCTCACTCATTAACCAGTTGTTTTCGCTAACTGCACTAATTAATTAACACAAATTATAATAAGGAAATACATGTCCACTCATTCTCTTAAACATATCTGTTCCCTACAAATCCTATATAGATCAATCACAGCTCACTCCTGCAAAACAAAGAGCTTAATTTATTGTCAATCTCCATGTTGGATGTGATGCCAAATTTTCTAACTATCTGGTCTCCACTCTAAAAACATATTTTTTAAGTTAGGGCTTAGATTCAGATTTGAATGAAGACTTGCAACTGGGGTAGGTTAAGA
The DNA here is from genome assembly GCA_029465975.1 of Dallia pectoralis. NCBI lineage: Eukaryota > Metazoa > Chordata > Actinopteri > Esociformes > Umbridae > Dallia > Dallia pectoralis. The sequence goes on from CM055739.1 coordinate 11,572,366, forward strand.
TTGTGGGTTGCTTTTTAGTTTTTGGCATTAGGGGTTATTGAGATTAGTGTTAGGTTGAAGGTTAAAGTTTAGGGTAGAGGTATAGGGAACATGAAAAAATCTGGTTTCTTTAAAATAAATTTAAAAAAACATGTGTGTAACAAAATCCAACTGTTTTCTTGTTTGTGTTCTCCTGCACCAGAACCTGAGGGCAGGAAGTAGAGTAGCCAGTATTTAAGGATGTAAGTTGATCCGACAAATACCTTCACCAAAAGATTTATTGACAAGAAAGCAATTAGGTTCATTTACATAAATATTTGTTATTTGTTTATATTGTTGTGGGGGGGGGGGCAATGTTTCTTGTATTAAATAAACAACTTGTAGGGCTTATATTGTTATTCATTGCAAATTCAACACTGATCTATTCTCTCAACATAATTTTTATTCCAGACCAAGAGATTTTCCAGATGACTAGAAGAATTGTACTGCCTACAAATGCTTCCAGATATCGTACATTCAAGCAAAACAAAACAAGACATTTGACGTTAGCGATGTATCAAATCTAAAGGAACGTAAAACATCCTGTGAAAAATACATTACAGTTGACTGTTATTATCAAGTAATTTGTATTATGAAGAAGTATGACTGCATTATATACAACTAGCCTTTATTTTGATTTCCTCTTTAAAAGTTTGGCAAATACATTGAATGGATGGTTCACTATAAACGCCGCCCACTAGACAGAGTGTGCGTCCTAAATTGCGTACTTCCATACCAACAGTATGCAAAAAACAGTACGCGAGCAGAGTATGTCCGAAATCATAGAATTCTAAAACAGTATGCGAGAAGTACCAGGATGACCTACTACTTCGACCGAGATTCTGAAGTGCGCATACGACACTGTACTATCCCATGATGCAACAGGAGAGAGGAGTTGTCGTTACATTTATGCTCTGTTATGATCACGTGACAATTCTAACACGGCGCATGTAGTACATCCGGACTGCATTCATACTACCTTGATTCATACTATATAGAACTTACTTTTTTAACGGTCGCAAAGTACGTTCTAATTTCAATGTAGTACCTACTTACATAGTACGCGATTTCGGACGCAGCCAGGGTGTTGGAAACCTCCCAGATAAATGTTAGTCCCTCCTATAAGGGCTAATGAGATGGACGCATCAGAGGCATTTGTCCAGCTTGCAACAGCGCCCCCCCAGGCCACAGCTTGAACAATCCTTGACATCCTCCTTCCACCTCTCCAGTGAACAAGAGTTTTTGTGTCACTGGAGCTGTCGCTGACCTTATCTATAAGACACGAGGAGAGCACAGTTTCTGAGACACCACATTATTTCACAGTATTCAGACTTTGTCCTTATTTATTGTTACAAATGTGTGCGGGTTGTTTTAGTTTCAGATTTAATGGTTATAATCACTAACTTGTGATTTCTTGTGTCTGTGTGAATGTTATTTTGGATGCTTGGCCTTAGTTTTAAGTAGAATTAAAATTTTAACTTAGATGCGCATTAACTGTCTCATTGTTTATCTGTTTCTTTGGCTTTATTGTGTATGCTGTTGAATACAATCTGTACATCCAAATATGTTTTTTAACCATGCCTTCATGTTGCCTTCACCTAATGCTTAATGCTAATGACTAATGCTCTAGAACAGGGGTGTCAAACCGGTTCCACGGGGGGCCTAGTGTATGCAGGTTTTTGGGTTTTCATTTAAATTAGTTCCCAGTTCAGACCTAAACAACCAGTAGAGGGTAGAACCTTACCAATTAGTGACCTAATTAATCAATCAAGAACAAGGTGAGAGCAAAAACCTGCATACACTAGGCCCCCCGTGGAACCGGTTTGACATCCCTGCTCTAGAATGTACACAGGTTACTGACATTGTTTATTGGTTGGAGGAATTTATGCCATATCCACACAGGGCAAAGTAAAGTACTTAGTGGGTGGATTGAGAGTAGTAAAGCCATTTTCAATATTATTTCTGTTTTTGTTTAAAAAAACTAACAGTACTAACATGTGTCCTGTACAACCTTTGTTTTTTATTAGTACTTAAAAAATACCATATGTATATTTTTTGAAATACAACAATTTACTTTTTCGGCAGTATATGCTCAGTTTTATGTCGATCAAATTTAAAATCAATAAAATGTTAAGACTGTTGATAGATGTAAATACAAATGTGAATCTTCAACTAAAAAACATGTATTGCATAAACTGTACCATGCTAATATTGTCCTGGCATATATATACACTCACCTAAAGGATTATTAGGAACACCTGTTAAATTTCTCATTAATGCAATTATCTAAGCAACCAATCGCATGGCAGTTGCTTCAATGCATTTAGGACTGTGGTCCTGGTCAGGACAATCTCCTGAACTCCAAACTGAATGTCAGAATGGGAAAGAAAGGTGATTAAAGCAATTTTGAGCGTGGCATGGTGGTTGGTGCCAGGCGGGCTGGTCTGAGTATTTCACAATCTGCTCAGTTACTGGGATTTTCACGCACAACCATTTCTAGGGTTTACAAAGAATGGTGTGAAAAGGGAAAAACATCCAGTATGCGGCAGTCCTGTGGGCGAAAATAAGCACTCGTTACAACCGAGGTATGCAGCAAAGCATTTGTGAAGCCACGCACAACCTTGAGGCGGATGGGCTACAACAGCAGAAGACCCCATCGGGTACCACTCATCTCCACTACAAATAGGAAAAAGAGGCTACAATTTACACAAGATCACCAAAATTGGACAATTGAAGACTGGAAAAATGTTGCCTGTTCTGATGAGTCTCAATTTCTGTTGAGACATTCAGATGGTAGAGTCAGAATTTGGCGTAAACAGAATGAGAACATGGATCCATCATGCCTTGTTACCACTGTGCAGGCTGGTGGTGGTGGTGTAAGGGTGTGGGGGATGTTTTCTTGGCACACTTTAGGCCCCTTAGTGCCAGATGAGCATCGTTTAAATGCCACGACCTACCTGAGCATTGTTTCTGACCATGTCCACCCCTTTATGACCACCATGTACCCATCCTCTGATGGCTACTTCCAGCAGGTTAATGCACCATGTCACAAAGCTCGAATCATTTCAAATTGGTTTCTTGAACATGACAATGAGTTCACTGTACTGAAATGGCCCCCACAGTCACCAGATTTCAACCCAATAGAGCATCTTTGGGATGCGGTGGAACGGGAGCTTCGTGCCCTGGATGTGCATCCCACAAATCTCCATCAACTGCAAGATGCAATCTTATCAATATAGGCCAACATTTCTAAAGAATGCTTTCAGCACCTTGTTGAATCAATGCCACGTAGAATTAAGGCAGTTCTGAAGGCGAAACGGGGTCAAACACAGTATTAGTATGGTGTTCCTAATAATCCTTTAGGTGAGTGTATATATATTGTTTGTTTTTTTGTTAATAAATGAGGTGATGTAATATTCTTATTGCACAAATGCTAACATAAAAAGTATAATAACGCACAGAACAAAACATACACTGGGGTACAACAAAATACACATTATACAAATACCTGATTAGGCTTCCTTGGCCCTTGTGATTGCCTCTGTTTGCTGGTTAGTCCCCCGATGATAGACTGGTGTGAAGTATTGTGGTTTAATGTTTGGACAGAACTAGGCACAGATCCAAAGCAACGTAACCTGAGCTTCAGGTTATAGCATGACTTTTTTAACATGTTGTCTCTGGTTATCACACTATGATGCACAATCAAAGGATGTCAACAATTAATTGTTTTACTTTGTTAAAATCGGTTATTGTCATCTTCTTAGAGATCCCCAATGATGCCCTGCTTCCCATAATGCGCTGCTTCTCTATGGACAGATGTTCAGCTCTCCTAAATGCAAGGCAAAGTACAGTTTATTCTGTTTACTCTTAACACTAAAGAAAAACAAGTCGTGTCCTCTTTAAATGATGGGTTTAAACAACGTGCTGCGTCACTAGAAGGCGTCAGACCACGTTATGACCGGTGAATACGTGGGGAGAAACCTTTCCTGAAAAGCGAGTTAATGGAATAATGCAACTGTGTAATGTGCGTAGTATTATACCTGTTTAGAAGTTCAAGAAAGCGAAGTGGAAAATTACAGCAATTAGTAAAACAGTGTTAGTTACACGAAAGACTCGTGAAAATGTTGAGCCCACTTTTGATCCCGTTTCTGGTGGAAGCGATACTTTGCACAGTTTTAGGTAAGTTATGTTTAACTGGTTAGACATGGTGGGTTTGGGCCAATGTGTTATGTAGGATGGGTGTGGTTGTAACGAAGAAAAAAACATGAAATGGGAAAAATCTATGTGTGCACCAATCTACACATGTTTAAACGACCGACTATGAAGCGTTTCCATTTGTTCTGGTACAATCAGGGCGTTGTATGGGGCCTTTAGATTGACATGCGCGGGGCTGCGAACTTCTACTTCCTGTTTTGTTGACGTCTCTATTCTAGCTGCACTGAAATGTTGCAGTGTATTTGGCTTCCGTTTTGCTAGGGTAACTTCTACAGCTTCCCCAATCTAGTACATGTAGTTATTTCCAGGATAATTATTTTGGGTACACAATTTTAACTGAACAATTCTTCATTTGGTATCAGAAGAGTGAATTTGTGCATATTGGAAAGTCCCCACACATGTGTGCCTGTGTTTCACTACCATCGTGTGCTGGCACGGTTGACCACCGGAAGAATGGGTTCATGCTGCCTACTTATGCATCCTATCTATCCTGGCTAAGCATGGGTTTCACATACCAGTCAATGTTTCTCCACTTCAGGTTTCTGGTTTTGATGTTCGCAGGCCCACTGGAGCTTTGTTGTTATACACTGAAATGATTGAAATCCGTATTGGCCACCTGCTTTAATTGACTGTGTCAAGGAACCAGGTGATGCCAACTGTTGTGCCACCCCGTTATTTGCCTGTTTGTAGTCTTCCCGTGAGGGACGCTGTCAGGTTCAAAGCCCATAAGGTCAATTCATAGAAATTGCTAACCTCTATAATGCCCATTGTAGAGACGTCGTTAAGGGTACAAATGTTTGTGGTTCCAATATTATATATAACAGACTTTTCCTGTCTGCTTGGCTAATGTCGCTATTTGACACACTGTAGGAGACATTTTGGTGAACGGGGTGGTGTACCTAATAAAATGACCATCAGTATTTAATATTCTGTAAAATGTATGACATTTTTGGCTTTCCAGGTGAGATGCTTTACAAAAAGGCAGGAGGCGATCTGGTGTTCACACCAAATATGTCCAATATAGCAGGCCCTATTACAGGAATCGTATGGAAGCAAGTCAAGGACAAAGAATTGACTAACAAAGTGGTGGATTGGGATGAGAGTCTTGGTCTGTCATTCTACGGTACCTTTAAAGGCCGGACAACCCTGGACCGTGTTACTGGAGTATTGAGCATCAAGGACGTATCCAAAAAAGACAATGGAGAATATCTTATGGAGATAAACAGCAAATTTGTGACGAAATATACATTATCCGTTATCAGTAAGTGTCCTGTCTACATGCTAGTCCCTGTTTGCAATATAGCTGAGAATGACTGTTTTTATATGTGTGTGCCTCTTCTAGCCAATCATGTAGCGCCTTACAAGCCATTTCCTTTGGCGCTCAAATGCTCTTATCTTCACAGACGTGGTGCCGACCCCTCAAATCACATATTCCTGTGCCCCTGACAAAACCACCTGCACTCTTACCTGTGAGGGCAACACCACAGATGCTGAACCTGTGACCTACAGCTGGATTAAAGGAGAGGTGGCGTTGGAGACGTCAGCCAAACAGCTGAATGTCACTAAGACTGAAGGCTCTGAAACTAACTACAAGTGTAATCTCACGAATCCTGTGAGCGAGAAGTTTAGTAGAGTCTTTGAAGGTGACCTGTTTGGAAATAACCCAGGTGGGAGGTTTTACTGCTCCTATAATAGTGGCAATATTGTGTGTTACTTTGAATCAGTCAGGGATTTTGTTGAGATGTGGGGGTATGAGAAGATGGATGATTTATTTATTTATTATAGGGACTATTGCTATAGACAAAATAGTTGTTTAAACCTTCACCTTTGACCTGGATGTTGTTGTGTAAAATGTGCCGAATATAACTGGAGTTCTGTTAGTTTGCTATGAGTTTGAACGCCAGTTCTGGTGATGTGGGACACTTAAACATACAGTACTGTTTACAAGCTTGGGTTCACTTAGAAATGTCCTTGTTCCAACTGAGATGGGATGAGTTTAAATAGAAACTATAGCAAAATTAATATGAATTATAATCATTGACGAGGTTCGAAATACTTTTTTCTAATTGAAAAAAAGTTTTTGTCTATTGAACTTCACTTTTGCCCCGACCAAAAATCCTAATTTTGCAGCAAATACAACCCTGGCAGTCCTTTGGCATTCTTGTTATCTATTTAAAATGATTTCACCACATGCTTTCTGAAGCACCTCCCATAGAATGACTCATTTTTTTACTTATCATATGGTCAAGCAGCTCCCACAACTCAATATGGAGGAGTTGGTAGCTCAACTCACATTGTATGTATTATGTCCTGGGTTCAATCCCCAGCTTCTCCCCAGGTCGCTGTTGAAAATGAGAATTTGTTCTCAATCAGTCTACCTGGTTAAATATAGGTTAAAATAAAAAAAAATATGGTTGAGATCAGCTGTCTCTGCTAGTCACTACAATATAGACAAAATACCAGCTGACAGGTGGAAATTGGCTCCAATCAAGTGCTGTCCAGAGGGTATGTCATGGCATTGCAAAATTGAGTGATAGCCTTCCTTCTTCAAGATCCATTTTACCCTGTACACATTTCCCCTACAACCACCACAGCACACCAACACCATCACATTGCCTCCGCCATGCTTGGCAACGTCAAGCACTTTATTTGGTGTGAGAAAAATGTGTTTCTTCGTGATCTAAACACCCAATTTAGATTTGTCTGTCCATACCCTTTTCCAATCTTTTTCTTTATAGTGTGTTGTATTGATTGCCCATTTTAATCTTTTCTTTGTATTGACTAGTCTCAGATATGTATTTTCTCTGTAACTCTGCCTAAAAGGCCAGCATCCCAGAGTCGCCTCTTTACTGTTAATTTCTAAATGACCCCAAACTTTTGAACGTTTTAAAATGTTTATATTTAACATAATTTCCCTGTCTGCTTGGCTAATGTCGCTATTTGACTCACTGTAGGAGACATATTTTGGTGAACTGGGTGGTGTACCTAATAAAATGACCACCAGTATTTAATATTCTGTTAAATTTATGACATTTTTGGGATTCCAGGTGAGATGCTTTACGAAAAGGCAGGAGGCGATCTGGTGTTCACGCCAAAAATGTCCGATATAGCAGACCCTATTACAAGAATCGTATGGAAGCAAGTCAAGGACAAAGGATTGACTAGCAAAGTGGTGGATTGGGAAGAGAATCTTGGTCTGTCAGTCTACGGTACCTTTAAAGGCCGGGCAACCCTGGACCGTGTTACTGGAGTATTGAGCATCAAGGACTTATCTGAAAAAGACAATGGAGAATATCTTATGGAGATAAACAGCAAATTTGTGACGAAATTTACATTATCCGTTATCAGTAAGTGTCCTGTCTACATGCTAGTCCCTGTTTGCTGTATTGCTGAGAACGACTGTTTTTATATCTATGTGCCTTTTCTAGCCAATCATGTAGCACCTTACAAGCATTTTTTTATTTTGGCGCTCAAATGCTCTTATCTTCACAGACGTGGTGCCTTTTCCCAAACATTTTCTTTTTAATATAATTTATAAATGACCCCAAACTTTTGAACGATTTTAATTTTAACCAAATTTACAACCAGTAGCCAGAAGTTGCTGTCAGTATCTATAAAAGTTAATTATAAATCTATTTGTTCTTCGTTGCAGATGGCTGGTGGACAAAAAGCAGGATGTTTGGGTTGTCAATCTTTGTTGTGGCCACTTTACTAGTTCTATTGTTCACTATAGTTCATAGATTTAAAACGGGTAAGAAAGAATTATATTCATTTTTATTTACCAATATCTGCGGTTGTCTTGCTGTGTTAAATTACATACAATCGTTGTTTTTTCTTTTTCACACCCTAGGGGTTTGGTTTTATCAAAAAGGTATGACGTTTTCTTTGTCGGTTTGTCATGGGTAGTAATGAGGATTTGTTAAATGCAAATGAATAATTGATTTGCTTCTGTGTTTTTATTTTTCAGAATCAATGCCATGGGAAGGAGGTAGGAACCTGTTTTCAGTAGTTATCAAACATTCTTCAATTCACTAACTTAACCTTAAAAAACACATTTTGGATTTTTTGTTATTATGCTCTGATAATCATGTATTTGCTCTACTTGGAGAACAATAAGCATGTACGATTAGTCTTTCTAAACGCTTCTCTCTTCTACATTCCTAGAGTTTTGGAAAAAACGTAAAGAAGCGGGACCTTGTGAGTATTTTTTTTCCCGAACTTACCTCAGAATGACCAGAACATGTAAAACAAAGCTAAGCTACCCTGTATTTTCTTGCGGTCTTCAGTGGATGATGCGTCAAACGGAGTTTCTTATTCCGCTGTTAATGATCCCTCACCTAACGAGGGGTGAAAGGATGAAGGTACGTAGGGGATCGTCCCCGTGTATTTCTCTACATCATAGAGGGGTTTAGCACCATGGCGGCCATACTATCAGGTTTGCAATTCGGCCTTAGAGCGTTTCACTCACTCTGCTGTGTGGTTCATATTGCAGATGAATGGTAACGTGCACATCCACCTCATCAGATGCAGGACCAAGTGAACAAAAGTGCAGAGCACTGGTGAGGATCCAACACATATATTTATAAAAATGTGCAAAGACTGTCTGGTGGTCGATTTCAGCCAAGAAATATATCTGTTGGAAAATCCCCAGTGTTGCAGAATTCTATACTTCTATGATCAGTATTCCAGGGGAACCCAGATGAACAACGAATACTTTCACAAATTCTGCACTTTTTATTGTGAACTAATTTAGAGGCATAGTGTGAGTTCTTCTAGTCTGGGTCCGTTTCGAAGAGATCAACAGAAACAACCGGTAGATGACATAGAATACACTGTTACTTTATTGAAACATGACATTTCTGTTATTCCGGGTCTGAAATATAGGTCAGTTTGAGTTCAGATGGAATGTATCCTCTCTATCAAATACGTGAAACTGTTGTATTTTTATTCAAAATGAACTGAAATTGCCCAAACTAAAGCTGTGCACTTTGGAATGCCTGCTCATGTTTTATTCAGCCAGTATGATCTCTCGTTGGATCTGTGCTTCAC
>CM055739.1:11582147-11607650 GCA_029465975.1 Dallia pectoralis
TGTACTGTACCTGTACTCTACCACACATTGTATGTATATAGTGTCTGTACTGTACCTGTACTCTACCACACATTGTATGTATATAGTGTCTGTACTGTACCTGTACTCTACCACACATTTATGTATATAGTGTCTGTACTGTACCGGTACTCTACCACACATTGTATGTATATAGTGTCTGTACTGTACCGGTACTCTACCACACATTTATGTATATAGTGTCTGTACTGTACCTGTACTCTACCATTTTATGTATATAGTGTCTGTACTGTACCTACCATACATTGTACTCTACCACACATTTATGTATATAGTGTCTGTACTGTACCTGTACTCTACCACACATTTATGTATATAGTGTCTGTACTGTACCTGTACTCTACCACACATTTATGTATATAGTGTCTGTACTGTACCGGTACTCTACCACACATTTATGTATATAGTGTCTGTACTGTACCTGTACTCTACCACACATTTATGTATATAGTGTCTGTACTGTACCTGTACTCTACCACACATTTATGTATATAGTGTCTGTACTGTACCTGTACTCTACCACACATTTATGTATATAGTGTCTGTACTGTACCTGTACTCTACCACACATTTATGTATATAGTGTCTGTACTGTACCTGTACTCTGTACTGTACCTGTACACATTTATGTATATAGTGTCTGTATGTATATAGTGTCTGTACTGTACCTGCACTCTACCACACATTTATGTATATAGTGTCTGTACTGTACCTGTACTCTACCACACATTTATGTATATAGTGTCTGTACTGTACCTGTACTCTACCACACATTTATGTATATAGTGTCTGTACTGTACCTGTACTCTACCAGACATGTATGTATTTAGTGTTTGTACTGTACCTGCACTCTACCACACATTGTATGTATATAGTGTTTGTACTGTACCTGTACTCTACCACACATTGTATGTATATAGTGTCTGTACTGTACCGGTACTCTACCACACATTTATGTATATAGTGTCTGTACTGTACCTGCACTCTACCACACATTGTATGTATATAGTGTCTGTACTGTACCTGTACTCTACCACACATTGTATGTATATAGTGTCTGTACTGTACCTGTACTCTACCACACATTCATGTATATAGTGTCTGTACTGTACCTGTACTCTACCACACATTCTATGGAACATGTACATTGTATGGGGTCGTTTATATTTAGTCCCAAGTCTTCCTCATAGAACGTCATTTTACCTTGTACGATTTTTTTTTTGGTGTGCTATAGTTTTTTTTGGTGTGCTATAGTTTTTTAAAATCTAAAAACCTACAGTTTGGATTTGTCTGTACAAACCTTTTTCCAATATTTTATTTTTTTATTTCCCGTCTTTTATTTTTATTGTCATGTCTCAGATACCGGTGTCTTTTTTTTTTTTTTAAACGGTTGTCTAGAAATAAACAAATAAATGTGTGTTTAAAGTACTACCGACTTTTACCTTCTGTTATTACCCAAGGTTAAAGGGCCGTTCCCTATTTATAGATACATGACAAATGTCTTGATTTTCTGAACCATGCCTTTCACCAGACCTATTCAGTTTTAATATGAAGCCTTTCTGTTCTTGACAAATGACCCCATCTCAGACAGCCCTGAAGGCTACACGACACCTCAAATTCCAGCTCTGTGATATCCACAACTAAAGACCACTTTCCTGAACCTTTCCTGGCTCGGTTTATTAAGAACGTTCCATCACCGGTCAGAATTACTGAACAGATTCCTGACGACAGAATATACTTATCGAGCCGCACATTTTCACAGCAGATGAGGAGTGATAGGCCGGATATTCAGGAAGGGGAGAGTGCACACAGCTGTCTCGCTAGAATTGCCAAGCATGATGCAGAAAACGCCTGTAAATGTTTGTTCCTACCAGGAGGAGGCAGTATTAGACCATGTTTATGTGCATTTGGCTGCATCCATCCTTGTGTCATGGTCATCGACTGGGAGCCTCTAGAATATCGCAGATGCTAATAGAGTTTTTGTTATGCTGCGTCGCAATGTGATCAATGTTGTGTCAGACAAGAAAGCCAGAGGTGCACATGGCGACGACACGATTGTTTTTTGTCATTTAATGGGAGTCGCTATTTTAAATCTCCTCTTCACACGTAGTAATCTGTGACAACATCATCATTTTCTGGCGTTAACACGGTCCCACATGAGAAACTGTCATGTTTAAATTGTTTAACCCAGACACTGCATTCTACCTCGCTTGACCTCCCAAACACCTGCTTGTCAAATGTTGAAACTAGTATAGACCGTGGAACATTGTAGCTATTAGGGTAATAACAGTGTTTCCATAGTAACAAAGAGAGCATCAGATTATTCCTCTGCCCGCTACTGAGCAAACCTGAAATCAGCATGGAGGAGGCAGAAGTCTTATTTAAATATATAAAATGTTATACTTAACATTCTTCCTCCATCACAGAACCCTCCAGTCACTATAGATGTCACTATGATTTAGGGGAGAATCGTTTTGGTATTGTAGCTGTTTGATTTATTTCAGTTTGCTTTGGGATGAGTGGTGAAATATGCAACTCTGGCTAATGAATCACAATTTGTTTGCATTTTTAATGGCAAGTTATCAATTATGCTTTCATTAAACATGCGTGTGCAATGGGAAGAGAGACCCTATTAAGGAAGAAGAGAGACTGACTCAAATATAGAACTAAACCTCACAAACGACCTTACTTGCTAACATTGCATTAGATGTAGCCTGTGGTTGGCATTTGGAGCAGCCATAACCACATTTAGGCCACATTTAATCTTTCTAATATTCAATGTATCCAGAGATCTGTCCGGGGCCGTGGGATTACGCAACCCAATTAGGCCACAGGAATCTGAGAGACCTCCCATTGTTCACAGACATGTGACAAAGGTCCCGGGTCAACTGCAAAGGCACGCCGACACGGGGGGTTGACCGACACAAGGGGCTGACCAACACGAGGGGCTGGCCGACACGAGGGGCTGGCCGACAGGGGGGCTGACCGACCAGAGTGCAGAAGCACACCAAGGGGACGTTCCATGAGTTGCAATCGCAGGTGACTCTAAGATAAGAGCTGTGGCTAAGCAACCCTAGGGATCTTCAAGTGTAGGCCACGTATTGTATTGAGGTTTGTGTGCCGTTCAATTCGCCTATGAGGTGGTACGTTTCTAGGACTAGATTCGAGTTGTGATAAGGTCTGGAGAAGACTGTGAGAGAGAGAGAGTAAGGTGGGAGTACTGAAGAGAGAAATATGGACGGTGCGTCCAACATAGCTCTGTTCTTTGAATAATAAGGTATGAAGAAAAAGGTGGAATATATTTTGAGATGGCGAGATATGAGAAAAAGTAGCACAGGAGGAGATGGATGAAAATTGTTGCGTTTGAAATGAGACAGGATGATCCCTCTCAGACATAGCAAGACATTTCACCTTAATATGCACGTGTGAATTCGTTTTAATATTTCTGCCTGAAAATATGCAACAGTAATACTTATGAATAATATGTCTATAAACAAAAACTGTTTAGTCAGTGTATGGTGATGTTTCACCTCGAAATGATTGTCCTTGGTTGGAAATGCATTTTGAAGCGAAATAAACGAGTCTCGGTTTCATTCAACACGGCCATTACCCAAGTCCTTACTTATATACGACTGGGAAGTTGCAAATCGGTGTGATAGGGGAAAGGGAGAATGCAAAAAGGAGGAGGAGAGTTCAAACTACACAGGGTTTTCTTGTTAGTGTTGCTGAGGCCGAGTCATTTAGAAACCTCCCACATCAGTGACCAATAATTAACCCCTTCTCTGGTACTATCCTCACGTCCTAATATCTATAGTTATAGGCTTAGCTTAAATACAATTGGAAAGTAGTTAACTACTTTTCAGGCCAAAAGTATAATTTTCTGGTTGCTAAGAGCCAAAGTCGTTATATAGAGATTTTATTTATTTTTATTGGCAATATTTAAGCAGTTACTCTGTTTAGGTTGAACAATGACCCCTAAAATGCAACAGGTGGAAAGTCTGTTATATCATATCATCATTTGGAAAGTTGATTACAACACATCCAAATTTCAATGATTCAAGAGGATATTTCCTGAAAGATAACAATTGAGAATGTCTTGGCCCAAATGAGTGGTTGATGAGTGTGTGTTGGGTGGTGATTTATGGACACTGGAGAGAGTCATCTGATTATATAAAGCAATCTTAATGCAACCACGTAATGTAATAATGAAAAGCATTTCCAAACAGAACTGCCTCTACTCAAAGCTGCCTTCCAAACCCAATTAACAGTAGCTTTCAACACACAGAAGTATAAGTAAAATATAAACAAGCATTGTTTGTTTCTGATTGTTTGAGTACATATAATGGATCTTAAACACAGCTGAGGTTGGTTTGACCCCTCTTAAGTGTTCAGTTTAGAACCGGCAGTATCTGAATAGTTTGAGTATTTCATTACTAATCATTAATGGACCAGAAAGTCCTTTATCTTACTGGAGAACATGGTTCTGGAGACTGTGTGGGTGGAGGATGAAAAATGGAAAATCACAGACGTGAATCATATGCTCAAACTGGATCAGGAACAACCCAAAACATTTGTTTGGAATTTACTGTGATGTCTGTCAGTGACTACAGTAACTTGACATGTTACAATGACAAAATCACTGGATCCTTAAATATGGTCGGTGCCTGGCTAACGACTGTAAGCAGTACATGTCTAGATTACTTCTAGAACAGCAGTGAAGCATCTTATATATCCACAGAAAATCAACAGATGCACAGTGTGTATTCTCTGTGTGTCTCAGGCTACAGATGCACATTGTGTATTCTCTGTGTGTCTCAGGCTACAGATGCACAGTGTGTATGCTCTGTGTGTCTCAGGCTACAGATGCACATTGTGTATGCTCTGTGTGTCTCAGGCTACAGATGCACAGTGTGTATGCACTGTGTGTCTCAGGCTACAGATGCACAGTGTGTATGCACTGTGTGTCTCAGGCTACAGATGCACAGTGTGTATGCACTGTGTGTCTCAGGCTACAGATGCACAGTGTGTATGCCCTGTGTGTCTCAGGCTACAGATGCACATTGTGTATGCTCTGTGTGTTTAGGCTACATATGCACAGTGTGTATGCTCTGTGTGTTTAGGCTACATATGCACAGTGTGTATGCTCTGTGTGTTTAGGCTACATATGCACAGTGTGTATGCTCTGTGTGTTTAGGCTACATATGCACAGTGTGTATGCTCTGTGTGTTTAGGCTACATATGCACAGTGTGTATGCTCTGTGTGTCTTAGGCTACATATGCACAGTGTGTATGCTCTGTGTGTCTCAGGCTACATATGCACAGTGTGTATGCTCTGTGTGTCTCAGGCTACATATGCACAGTGTGTATGCTCTGTGTGTCTCAGGCTACATATGCACAGTGTGTATGCTCTGTGTGTCTCAGGCTACATATGCACAGTGTGTATGCTCTGTGTGTCTCAGGCTACATATGCACAGTGTGTATGCTCTGTGTGTTTAGGCTACAGATGCACAGTCGTTGTGCTCCACAGGAATTGCAGATGAGCTGGTGATTTTCAATACATATTAAAATAAACCCTAATTATATCCTATAAACTGTATGCCTTTGTGGACAAAAATATTGCAGTAGTCAAATATTGACAGAATGTTGCTGAAACGTTGTGTGTTTATTTCAGAGGGAGGTAATGTTGCTGGAACGTTGTGTTTTTATTTCAGAGGGAGGTAATGTTGATGGAGACGTTGTGTGTTTATTTCAGAGGGAGGTAATGTTGATGGAGACGTAAGGCTATTCAAGTATGGAAAACTGTACGATCAGCAATTATTGGAAACAATATAAGGGCTCTCAGCACAATTGATTAAAGATTTAGTGTTGGCTTCCGTTTAGACAGGATTTCATGAATGCTTGAATTGAGTGGTGCTGTAAAATGAAAAAGTACTCTGTTGATATCTCACAATCAAAGCCACTGTAAAGGGGGAGTATAGAGGAGTATCTGTGTTTGTGTGTGTCTGGGTATGCCTGTGTGTGTGTGTGTGTGTCTGTGTGTGGGTCAGTGTGTGTCTGTGGGTATGCCTGTGTGTGTGTGTGTGTGTGTGTGTGTGGGTGTGTGTGTGGGTCTATGCCTGTGTGTGTGTGTGTGTGTTGTGTGTGTGTGTGTGTGTGTGTGTGTGTGTGTGTGTGTGTGTGTGTGTGTTGGTGTATGCCACTCTGCCTTACACAGGGTAATAGACCTCCTTAGACTAATATTTTCAGATTCTGATGTTGATTATACACAACGAAAAGCACCATACAATTAAGGTAAATTATGTATTGGTGAACCTGGAGAGAATGAATCAACATCTGCCCAAGTTAAACACTTTGTTGACACACATCTCCACACACATCCCCACAGACATCCCCACAGACATCCACACACACATCTCCACACACATCCCCACACACATCCACACACACATCCCCACAGACATCTCCACAGACATCTCCACACACATCTCCACAGACATCTCCACACACATCCCCACACACATCTCCACAGACATCTCCACAGACATCTCCACACACATCCCCACACACATCCCCACACACATCCCCACACATATCTACACACATATCCACACACACACATCCCCACACACATCCCCACACATCCCCACGCATATCTCCACACACATCCCCACACACATCCCCACACATCCCTACGCATATCTACACACATATACACACACACATATCCACACACATCCCCACACACACACACACACACACATCCACACATACATCAACATACACATCCCCACACACACACACATCCGCACACACACACACACACACACACACACACACACACACACACACACACACACACACACACACACACACACACACACGTCCACACACACGTCCACACACACATCCACACACACATCACTTCCAACATGAGTGTATGGTTGCCACAGGCATTTACTTTCCATTATCTAACCCAGTCATCCATACGGCAAACACGCGTACGTCCTTTTTTTAGAAAACGACAGATGACAACTGGGAAACCCACACAGATCTAGGATAACAGATTGTGATGACGTCACAAACTCTCACACGCGAGACAGCCAACTTTAGACAACTTTTACTCAAACTTTCTATTTTTTTGTTTTGTCTCTTCCTCTTCCTCCTCTTAATGTGATCTCTTTAATAGTCCTCTACCTTCCCTCTGTTGACAGATATTTTAATGTGCTCTTAACAGAGGAATGATTGAACTGATTAGGTGTTCATTAAAATGTATAGAGAGCAAAGACCGCAGTCTGATGGTCTCCGTGAAGAACTAAAGTCCTGTTTGTACTAGAGTCCGGAGGAGGTAATTTTTTGCGATATAAGGAAAGAAAACAAGGAGATGAAGCCCCTGTGGAATATTGAAAAGCACCTAGGAGGTAGACCTTGGCTCTCTGTGATAGAACACTATAGCACTCTGGACTACTCCGATAGCCAACTCTCCGGGACGTAGTTTTGGCTGTGCTTCACTCAAGTCTGGGGGTGACGAGAACAGGGGCCTGTCACTCTTGTACCTACCTTCCTTTGTTTTTAAACAGGCAAAGGTTCAATAGTGCAATTCTACTGTATGCAACCATGTGTCGTGTCTGAAAACCAATCCAACTAATTTGCATTTGGTTTTCCAATCATTTGTTGAGCAGAGTCTGGATATCTGACTTGTGTCAGCAGACTCCGCAGGCAATCTACTCAAAAAAAATACTGCAGGAATGCTAACCTGTCAATGGAGATATTTGTCAAGAGACTGTCACGGAACAGCGAAATTGGACGAAAACCGACCATGTCGGGTGACAAATATTTGAGATGGCTATTAAATTTGAGGACGGCAAGACAAGTACTCCCTACGAGAGTTGCTATCGTGCAGTGGATTAATTAAAGAAAATAAATTGTCTAAATTAATTGTGTGAAGAGTTATTCACTCAGCCATACTAGGAGGAAATTAAAAACAATCTATTTAAGTAGCTCATACATCGGCATCATTGGGTTTAGCACTAACCGTCAGGACCATCTGTGATGCTCCACAGTCGGCAGAGCAGGGAGGCGTCGCCAGTGGGATACAAGTAGATGAAATGAGCGGCGTCCCATAACTAACATCCCATAACTAACATCCCATAACTAACATCCCATAACTAACATCCCATAACTAACATCCCATAACTAACATCCCATAACTAACATCCCATAACTAACATCCCATAACTAACATCCCATAACTAACATCCCATAACTAACATCCCATAACTAACATCCCATAACTAACATCCCATAACTAACCTCCCATAACTAACCTCCCATAACTAACCTCCCATAACTAACCTCCCATAACTAACCTCCCATAACTAACATCCCATAACTAACATCCCATAACTAACATCCCATAACTAACCTCCCATAACTAACCTCCCATAACTAACATCCCATAACTAACATCGCCACAGCACAATGTCCTAGCCGCACAATATTTAGACTGGGGCGGGGAGGTGCCGTAAAGCCAACTGTGTTCAGGTTGGCAATGCAACACCTGCTCATTTAGATCACCCCGGGGTACTCTCCGTTTAGCTTGACGTTGGTTCACTTCGGCGAGAAACTTTCCGTATACGTTTGGGGTATTGTGTGTTGATTGATGGCAACAAAATGAATACATTCATTTTAAATTCGGTCAATTACACGAAATTATGAAAAGAAAGGGATTCTGATTACCTTCTGAAAGCACTGAGTGTAATATACTTCTGTCCACTCAGTCTTTCTTCATTTCTGTCCTCTCTAATCTTACTTTTCCTCCTTCCATTTCTAACTACATTTTCTACACTACACTCTCCATCTCTCACAATCTCTCTCACCTCCTCCCTCCCCTTCTCTCACCATCTCTCACCATCTCTCTCACCTCCTCCCTCCCCTTCTCTCACCATCTCTCTCACTTTCTCTCTCTCCCTCTCTGCCTCTTTATGCCGTCGTTGCGGCTGTCACAGAGTGTCTTATTAATGGAAAACCATTCCGACCCCACCTTCTCCCCACCATTTATTATTCATGACTCTGACACAAATAGAACCATAAATAAACCTCTATGTGGTGATTGAGGAACCACACGACTCTCGGGCCGATGCTGCTGGGTACAATATCAGAGTTGATGTGTCTCTGTTGATGTGTCTCTGTTCTACCCTGTAATGGGTGGCAGCAGAATAAATGGGGTCCAGTATGTATCGGTAACGCATGGTAATTGGGATCACTTGGTAATAAGTATTTCTTTGAACCTCCCATTTATGTCAGGAGCTGCCATTTTCACAGTGCTACAACACCCACGGTCAAGAGAACCAGAGCTTCTATACCTCTAGCCACCAGAACCAGAGCTTCTATACCTCTAGTCACCAGAGCCAGAGCTTCTACACCTCTAGCCACCAAAACCAGAGCTTCTACACCTCTAGCCACCAGAACCAGAGCTTCTGCACCTCTAGCCACCAGAACAAGAGCTTCTACACCTCTAGCCACCAGAACAAGAGCTTCTACTATATTTAATCGAACAGATCAAATTACATGTTCGATTTTTTTGTTTAGAAAGTCAGTGTACATAATTACTATACTTACATACCATTATATAATATTACATATAATAGCAAAACATACAGACGCATATACACTGATGATCCAAAACACTGACTGTTACCAGAATAGAAAGAGGAGTGGGAGGTGCACAACTGAGCAAGAAGACAAACACATTAATGTCTAGTTTGAGAAACAAGCCGCCTCACAGGTCCTTAACTGGCAACTTCATTAAAACCAGACTCAACAGTGAAGACAGGACTCTGGGGTGCTGGCCTAGGCAGAGTTACAAGGAAAAAGACATATCTTGGACTGGTCAAAAAGAAAAGATTAAGATCAAAGATTAAAGTGAAAGAACACAGACACTGGGCAGAGGAAGGTTGGAAAAAGTGTCATAGTCAGACAAATCTGTTTGAGATGTTTGGATCACAAACGAGATCATTCGGGAAGGTGCAGTCTGAAATATAAGATGCTAAGGAGTGCTTGATGCCATCTGTCAAGCATGGTGGAGGCAATGAGATGGTCTGGGGGTGCCTAGCTAGTGGTAAAGTGGGAGATTTCTACAGTGAGAAAGGGATCTTGAAGAAGAAAGTCTATCACTCCATTTCCAAGGCCATGTCATACCCAGTGGATAGCACTTATTCGGAGCCAGTTTGTATTTACAACAGAACGATGTCCCAAAGCACAGGTCCAAACTACGCAATAACTATTTAGGGAAGATGCAGTCAGCTGGTATTCCATATTTTATGTAGTGGCCAGCGTAGTCGCTGGATCACAGCCCTGTTGAGCTGTTGTGGGAGCAGCTTGACCGTATGGTACGTAAGAAGGGCCCATCAAGCCAATCCAACCTGTGGGTGGTGCTTCAGAAGGCATGAGCTCCCAACTGCTATTGATAGTACTTCAGAAAGATCCCTGAGGGTGTTTGGGTAGGATATTGAATGATATGTCACTGTCATGAATGAGATCACATTGTGGATTCGCTTGTGAGGCAGCTACTACGTGTTTTATGTTTCATCGTGTGTCTTTGTATTCCCCTGTCGGCCAGTCACACAATCCTAAACGAACCCCATTCAGGCAAGGTGATGTTCAGTGAGCTCCCCCGGGGAAAGCGATGAGGATCTAAAAATAACCCTCTCTTCACTCTCTATCTTTCTCCCTCTCGTACACCTTTTCACAACCAAGGCACAGACACACGCACCACACCCCCACACCCCCCCACCAACATGAAACAGTTCCACAGCCGCGGTCTCTTAGCTTTGGCCCATATCTTCGTCCTCCCCGCCTTGTCATATGCTTGACAGTAACAGATGGTGTGCGCGTGATAATTACAAAACGCCGACCGAAAAGGAACGTCTTGGCACGGCTTACTTTCCAAGATAGCACAGATTTCAGTGGCCTGTCTGCTCCCAGGCTGAAAGTAGCATATGTGAGAATACCGCTGTCTCCCAAACCAACCTGACTTCCTCATGCAGGGCTGGCGGGCTAACGTGATGCTGTGTGGAGAGGGTTATTAAGACATGAGAAACACGGATGTGCCCGCACACACACACACACACACACACACACGTGCAGACACACGTGAACAGTCAGGTAAACATCAGGTAAAAACAGAGTGCTCATTCAAACCTCTTCTGTGGCAGTAGCAAACACTGGAAAAGGTGTGTATGATTCACAGGACTCGTGGCCCCAGTGTTCAGAACAAAATCAATATTGTTTATAAGTGAGGGGACCATGGAATATATAGGGCATCGTGTTTATAAGTAAGAGGACCATGGAATATATAGGGCATCGTGTTTATAAGTGAGAGGACCATGGAATATATAGGGCATCGTGTTTATAAGTGAGGGGACCATGGAATATATAGGGCATCGTGTTTATAAGTGAGGGGGCCATGGAATATATAGGGCATCGTGTTTATAAGTGAGGGGACCATGGAATATATAGGGCATCGTGTTTATAAGTGAGAGGACCATGGAATATATAGGGCATCGTGTTTATAAGTGAGGGGACCATGGAATATATAGGGCATCGTGTTTATAAGTGAGAAGACCATGGAATATATAAGTGAGGGCATCATCGTGTTTATAAGTGAGGGGACCATGGAATATATAGGGCATCGTGTTTATAAGTGAGGGGACCATGGAATATATAGGGCATCGTGTTTATAAGTGAGGGGACCATGGAATATAGAGGGCATCGTGTTTATAAGTGAGGGACCATGGAATATATAGGGCATTGTGTTTATAAGTGAGGGGACCATGGAATATATAGGGCATCGTGTTTATAAGTGAGGGGACCATGGAATATATAGGGCATCGTGTTTATAAGTGAGGGGACCATGGAATATATAGGGCATCGTGTTTATAAGTGAGGGGACCATGGAATATATAGGGCATCGTGTTTATAAGTGAGGGGGCCATGGAATATATAGGGCATCGTGTTTATAAGTGAGGGGACCATGGAATATATAGGGCATCGTGTTTATAAGTGAGGGGACCATGGAATATATAGGGCATCGTGTTTATAAGTGAGGGGACCATGGAATATATAGGGCATCGTGTTTATAAGTGAGGGGACCATGGAATATATAGGGCATCGTGTTTATAAGTGAGGGGACCATGGAATATATAGGGCATCGTGTTTATAAGTGAGGGGACCATGGAATATATAGGGCATCGTGTTTATAAGTGAGGGGACCATGGAATATATAGGGCATCGTGTTTATAAGTGAGAGGACCATGGAATATATAGGGCATCGTGTTTATAAGTGAGGGGACCATGGAATATATAGGGCATCGTGTTTATAAGTGAGGGGACCATGGAATATATAGGGCATCGTGTTTATAAGTGAGGGGACCATGGAATATATAGGGCATCGTGTTTATAAGTGAGGGGACCATGGAATATATAGGGCATCGTGTTTATAAGTGAGGGGACCATGGAATATATAGGGCATCGTGTTTATAAGTGAGAGGACCATGGAATATATAGGGCATCGTGTTTATAAGTGAGGGGACCATGGAATATAGGGCATCGTGTTTATAAGTGAGGGGACCATGGAATATATAGGGCATCGTGTTTATAAGTGAGGGGACCATGGAATATATAGGGCATCGTGTTTATAAGTGAGGGACCATGGAATATATAGGGCATCGTGTTTATAAGTGAGGGGACCATGGAATATATAGGGCATCGTGTTTATAAGTGAGGGGACCATGGAATATATAGGGCATCGTGTTTATAAGTGAGGGGACCATGGAATATATAGGGCATCGTGTTTATAAGTGAGGGGACCATGGAATATATAGGGCATCGTGTTTATAAGTGAGAAGACCATGGAATATATAGGGCATCGTGTTTATAAGTGAGGGGACCATGGAATATATAGGGCATCGTGTTTATAAGTGAGAGGACCATGGAATATATAGGGCATCGTGTTTATAAGTGAGAGGACCATGGAATATATAGGGCATCGTGTTTATAAGTGAGGGGACCATGGAATATATAGGGCATCGTGTTTATAAGTGAGGGGACCATGGAATATATAGGGCATCGTGTTTATAAGTGAGGGGACCATGGAATATATAGGGCATCGTGTTTATAAGTGAGAGGACCATGGAATATATAGGGCATCGTGTTTATAAGTGAGAAGACCATGGAATATATAGGGCATCGTGTTTATAAGTGAGAGGACCATGGAATATATAGGGCATCGTGTTTATAAGTGAGGGGACCATGGAATATATAGGGCATCGTGTTTATAAGTGAGGGGACCATGGAATATATAGGGCATCGTGTTTATAAGTGAGGGGACCATGGAATATATAGGGCATCGTGTTTATAAGTGAGAAGACCATGGAATATAGGGCATCGTGTTTATAAGTGAGGGGACCATGGAATATATAGGGCATCGTGTTTATAAGTGAGAAGACCATGGAATATATAGGACATCGTGTTTATAAGTGAGAGGACCATGGAATATATAGGGCATCGTGTTTATAAGTGAGGGGACCATGGAATATATAGGGCATCGTGTTTATAAGTGAGAAGACCATGGAATATATAGGGCATCGTGTTTATAAGTGAGAAGACCATGGAATATATAGGGCATCGTGTTTATAAGTGAGGGGACCATGGAATATATAGGGCATCGTGTTTATAAGTGAGAAGACCATGGAATATATAGGGCATCGTGTTTATAAGTGAGAGGACCATGGAATATATAGGGCATCGTGTTTATAAGTGAGGGGACCATGGAATATATAGGGCATCGTGTTTATAAGTGAGGGACCATGGAATATATAGGGCATCGTGTTTATAAGTGAGGGGACCATGGAATATATAGGGCATCGTGTTTATAAGTGAGAGGACCATGGAATATATAGGGCATCGTGTTTATAAGTGAGAGGACCATGGAATATATAGGGCATCGTGTTTATAAGTGAGGGGGCCATGGAATATATAGGGCATCGTGTTTATAAGTGAGGGGGCCATGGAATATATAGGGCATCGTGTTTATAAGTGAGGGGGCCATGGAATATATAGGGCATCGTGTTTATAAGTGAGGGGGCCATGGAATATATAGGGCATCGTGTTTATAAGTGAGGGGACCATGGAATATATAGGGCATCGTGTTTATAAGTGAGGGGACCATGGAATATATAGGGCATCGTGTTTATAAGTGAGGGGACCATGGAATATATAGGGCATCGGGGAAGATTTCACAGTGCTTCACTTTTTCCACATTTTGTTATGTTACTGCCTCATGGCAAAATGGAGTCAATACATTTTTTACTCAAAATTCTATACACACAACACCTCATAATGATAAGGTGAATTTTTTTAAGTCTATAAAATATAAAAAGCAAAAATGTGACTCCTGCTACCACCACCAGTCAGGTTTTTGTCACTCCTGTTACAACCACCACACACCAGCCAGTCTGCACTCGTTCCCAATCACCTGAGTACTAGCACCTGTTATCTATTGCCACCAGTATGCGTAGTCCCTGTTTTCTCTGTGTCAGTTGTGAGGTATTGTTTGTTTGCACTTAATTACTGAGCCTTCGTTCATAGTTGCCATATTCTAGTTGCCTTCCTGGTTGGATCCGTGTTTGCTCCTGTTCTCGTTTAAGCCTGTAGTCTAATCCTCTGTACTGTATCCCGGTGTTAGGATTTATTGGTTTTGATCTCTCCCTGTTAAACGACTACGCTATTGGATATCGGACTTTAATAATAAAGTAATAATAATAAATGAGGAGCTCTGCGCTTGAATCCAGTTCTGTTTCCTGGAGCTTCGTTACAAATAATCACATGTACATTCACAGACTTTGTCTTGACACTCTGTGAGGAACAGAGGTGTGTCCTCCTCTATGCCGGGGCCGACACTCCCTCGATCAACAGAGAGAGGGAGTAATCAGATCTGATCAAGCTTCCCTGAGTTTTAGCACACCTGTGAGTAATCAGGTAGGGGATAAAGGGATCCCTGTGACCTGTGCGAGGTATTGTTTGTTTCCGACTTGCTGCGCGTTTCTGATAGTTATTACAAATGTAAGTCTGCCTGTGTACCAGTTCCTAGCCTGTTCTCTACTCCGTGTCTGACTGCTCGAGGTGTTTCTACAACTTGATTGGAGTCCACCTGTGGTAAATTCAGTTGATTGGACATGATTTGGAAGAATACACACCTGTCTATATAAGGTCCCACAGTTAACAATGCATGTCAGAGGACAAACCAAGTCATGAAGTCCAAGGAGTTGTCTGTAGATCTCCGAGACAGGATTGTATCGAGGCACAGTTCTGGGAGAGGGTACAGAAACATGTCATTCCATGTTGGGAACCAACTGGACTCTTTCTACGGTTGGCCGCACGGCCAAACCGAGCGATCGGAGGAGAAGGGCCTTAGTCAGAAGGTGTCCAAGAACCCGATGGTCACTAAGACATAGCTCAAGGGTTGCTCTGTGAAGTGTTTCCTGAGTGGTCCTGCTAAGAAGAATGGGAGAAGCTGCCCAAAAAAAGGTATGCAATCTTGAGCATCATACTCAAAAAGGTTTTTCCAGAAATCTGTTAAAAATATTAAACAAACTTTTTCACTTTGTCATGGGGTTTTGTGTTTTTTTATGAGGGAAATAATTATAGAATCCATGTTGGAATAATGCTGTCACATAAGAATATTTAGAAAAAGTAAAGCGCCGTGAATACTTTCCGGATATACTGTATATTTTCAGGGGGCCAAGGACATGACGGCCATGCTTGTCAGAGACATTGAGGTGTAAATCGTCTCTATAATAAAACAGGGAATACATTAGTCTAGAACACTGAATGAAGCCTCTGCAACAACATGTCCCAAACCCATTTGCCCTGAATAAGTCACATGACTTTTAATCTGCAGCACAGTGCAACTGTAAAACAAGTGGATGACAACTGTGTTGTTAGGTTGACATCATTGACAGCGTAATGCAGCATTGTGAATTACGTACTGTCTGTCTGTCATCTTTGTAGCATAGCTGACATGAGAGCTCATGCATAACACAAAAGATTACTTCCTTTAATCCCCCAAGAAGTAACCTAGTACACCATTACGATTTACTTCATATTACTCTATAAACAATGAGTAACAATGTGTGTGTGAGTGTGAGTTACGTGTGTGCGTGTTGTGTGAGTTATGTGTGTGAGTAATGTGTGTGTGTGTTGTGTAAGTTGTGCTGTGGGAGTTATGTGTGTGAGTTGTGTGTGTGTACGTTACGTGTGTGCGTTGTGTGTGTGTGTTGTGTAAGTTATGTGTGTGGGCCTTGGGGCTCATTTACCTGCCTGCTGTCTCCCCCTTTGGCTTTGTGCCATTGTGAGTTTCTATTCAACAACAAAGATCCATCTTAGGCAGAGTTGCAAAAAAGCCATATCTCAGACTAGCCGCAAAAAATAGAACAGGACAGAAGATCTCTACCTAGAAGGCCAGCATCTCAGAGTCACCTCCTCCTTGCTGACATTGAGACTGGTGTTTTGCGAGTACTATATAATTAAGCTGTCAGTTGAGGACAGTTTCACTGTTCTTTGATGGGAGTAGTACACAGCGTTCTACCAGATTTCTTTAGTTTCTTGGCAATTTCTTGCATTGAATAGCTTTTATTTCTCAGAACAAGATGACTGAAAAGCTTCAGAAGAAGGTTCGTTGTTTCAGGACATTTTGAGCCTGTAATCGAACCCAAACGCTTATATGCCAGATACTGAAGTAGTATAAAGATGGCCAGTTCTATTGCTTTTTGAATCAACACAACAAATGTCAGCTTTGCTAACATAATCGCAAAACGGTTTCATGGGGTATTTTATGTATATTGATGGCAATGCATGTATAATTTCTATATTTAATCATTAATACATTACATGTATGTCATGCATGTATGCTAACTCATTTGAATCCATGTCTTTTGATTTGTTCATCAAATATTTGCAATTGTTTGTTTTTTACTGAGTGGAAAAAAATATGTAGCCTTCTGCCAGCAAAATGGCAAACATGGAATATACACCCCTTTTCTTTGAAACCCATTTCTATCTAATCATTTGCTACCTCTCATATGGGTCCTTGGCCAATAAATGACCGGTTAGCCTCTAGCAATATCCAGTAATCTCATTTCATACCCCCTCATATAATCTGATGAAGTTTACTACCAGGAAACGACAGTAGAAAGACAATCTAAAGCAACGTGAATGTGACACCACAGCCCCACGTACAAAATACTATATTTCTTTGATCGTTTTTCACTCAACAACTAGCCATATGTTAGTTATCCTTCCCTGGTGGGTTGCCCTAACTATTGCAGGCTTCGCTCACATTTAAGTCCCCTTGGTGGGGGGAACGAGATCAGCACTGCAATAATGAACAGCTCCAGAAAGACAAACGCTTCCAGTCCAGGAGAAGTGAACCCAGTTCCCTCACTGCCACAGTTCAAATCGCCACAAGAGCGCCATTGTTTTTGCTGCAGCTCCCGTTGCCATGGTGCCTGTGCCTGGCCGTTAGAACCACGCTCAGCCAGGAAACAACCAACTGAAGCTAGCGTGCCACCTTTAGAAGCAGAGCTTGTGCTATGGTTCAGTTTTGGCAGGGCACATTGGAAAAAGTACGGGCCAGCTGGGATGACGTCTGTATAGTGGAGATGAACAACTCGACTTGAAACCGAGATCCTTTCACTCCGGCTAGTGTCTCATGCAGTCAATGCTGCACACTATAGCTGATGTGTAGCCACAGAGGAATTGACCGTAAGCAGACAAAGGTTGGTTTTTGTTCTGTCTGTGTTTTCAGCGTCCAGTTTCCTTTCAATGCAACACTCTCGTTATAGGAAATTTGTAATTCAAATGGGATGGGCCAGGTAATTAACAGCAGCTCATTTAATTATCCCTCCAAGTCTCTCAGCGGAAGACAGCGAACCCTACGCCCTTTCGGGCTGGCACTCACTCTTTCCCATCTTCTCTTCGTTCTTTTTAGTCTAGCTTTTTCCTTCCCGTCGTTTGTCACATCCTATTTAACACGAGCTGGAGAGCGACGCTACTCTTCTTCTACGTTCTTGTTTCCCGTCGCTGCTGAGTCTCTATGGTGCAGGGAGGCCCCGTTACGGAGCAGTGGGATGGATGTTGATTCATTCTGGCTCTCTTGTCACCGAGGCCGATTCAGGGTGATGGATGAAACCCGGCTCTAGTAGTGGGCTGTGTCCGAGGCCGTCTACAATCTGCCAAGGACCGTGTCGAATCAATGAGGCGCGACACGGAAGGAAAACGAACCCGTTGAAACCATGCCGCACTTGAGTTGGCCTACTTCAAAATGAACCACCTACTTTGAACTAATGATCGGCCTGATAACTGGATGGATAAAAGCTCCGCAGTGGAAGCTTTGATTTCACAGAACTAATTAGTGACTGCCTGCGCCCTTGCACATCTTCTCTCTTCGATCATATTTTGGACACAATACCATTTGCCTTTTCTACCGTGTACTACCGTGTAAAACCCCATTAAAAAGATTGTCCACGGTGCTCGTTTGGCACGTGGACTAGTCGCCGTTTTTTCTTTAAGGTTTCTGCTCCAATTTTAATGAGTAAAGAATGGACCGGTAAGCCACATCTGCCCCCCTAAGGCATCCAATTGCCCATTAACGCTACTGGCTCCACGGCAGAGCGCTACACGGCAGAGCGCTACTGAGAGTGGAGGAATAACGGGAAACACATCACCAGACATAACCACAGAACAGGGACCGGTACTCAGCAGAGCTCGCTCATTATATTCTGCCTCGCTTGAGCCCTTCCACGCACAGCTTGGACACCTGTAACAGGACTGCGACAATGAATTCACTGTTCTCCCCGTTTCCTAGTCTCGCGAACATTTAAACTTTAACTTTACATTTTTACATATGATGCAGAGCTGAGTAACACCCGAAAAATAACTGCAGTTTTTTTGTTGCACGCTGGCCCATGTTATGTATTTGAAGCACCCGTCAACAGCTGTAACACTAGTAACACGCAGTTAACTCCGTAATGCCGCAGCAAAACGACCACAAAACATTTTCCGCGCTCCTCTCGAATCAAATCAGTAGATGACACGGCCGCTTGAAGTATACTGGCCGTTTGCCTCGGGAGCTACAATAAATCACAATTTTTTTTGTGGCGAAGGGGACTCATCAAACAAGCTGAACAACCTCTGCTGTATACCGTGGAAACGAGCTGGCTGTCTGTACGGCTGGCAGCCGAGCCGAAGGCTATATAAGGACTGGAGACCGTTATCTTATCCGCAGAGGCCCAGCGCCAGATACAGCTCTTTAACAGAGCTTGCTGAGTGGTCTGGATTATCATAATCAGATGGGCCGGGCAACTGAGGACCATCCAGACCATGCATGAGGTTATTATATTGGATATTGGACTTATCATATCACTGTGATAATCATATTAGTCAGGTCAGCTAGAGATAGGAGGATCCATCAGATGTTTGAACGGATGGTTACGTTAGAAAGGTTTAGCACATCATTTGAACCCTCTTTCGTAGGACCGTCGTGAGATTGACTGAACATGTGGCCTAATTGAATAACCCAGATGCTGAGAAATGCATCTGAACCTAAGCTCAAGAAGAATCAACCTTTTATCGTCTCCCGACCTGGTGAAACACACTTCCTGTATCCGGTCATGAATAGCAAACGTAGCTCTGCTGAACCTCTGGTGCCCAGCAGTGAAACTGTGATTACAAAAGCTAAAACTTTCTTGGCCCTTCAGTAAGAAAGCATTGATCACCTCTGCTACGACACGACCGGAAACTGTTTCTACTTCTACGGGGAATCTCTAACGGGCGAGTGAGGAGTGATCCCCAGTAGGGCCGTGGAGAGGCACACTGCCGTTGGTTGAGATTTCGAATGCGATGCATTTGGGTCTGCATGAGTGTCCTATATAAGCCTTTATTCATTAAGTGCATTCACACAGATGTGCTCATATGATGCTGCTAGTGGTGTAGAACAGTGTAAAACCAGATCGGGGTTGGCGTTACAGCAAGTACGTTCGCGGGTGTGACCTGATAATCGCTGTTATGTCCTTCCATCTGAGGTTGTGGGAGATGATGATCCCTGAATGTTTAGGATTCAGCTGAGCTTTTAATTTGAAGGAGGAGGAGTGTGGGGCATTTCCTGTAGTCAATAACAATTACCACGAAGTTCCGTGTTTTTTTAACCGCCCCAGGTAATGGTTGACTTCTCTAATTATATGGAAATATCGTCTCAGCGAAATGTTGCTGAAACACAGATCAGAAAGTTCAGCAGCTTTTGCACTCATCTGAGTTCCTCAAACCACTGTGCGCTGTCCTTTAGCTGAAGAGGAAATAATGAGCGAGCTCTGTAGAACCCAGGTCCCTGTTCTGTCACTCAGACGTGGTACCGTGTGTCTGACAATGTGCTCGTCTGTCCCACATCTACTCTCCTGACCTCTTGACTGTGGAACCAAAACTGCAATCGGTTTGTAGTGACTGAACTGCGGTTATTAAAATGAGACCGATAGTTTATAAAGGATGTGATTGCGGGCCCCATTTCTATTCTCAGTGTTTGGTTACACAGTGCCTGTCCCTGTGCCTACATACAGCGTGGCCTGAATGAAAGAAAAAAACATTGAATGGGTAGGTTCTGCCAAATCACTATAGAAACCACCCAGTTCCTCGCTGTGCAGGAGGTACTGGGTTTCCATGCCTACTGTACGCTAGTCTTTACTACCGCAGGAAAGGAATTCCTCGTTTTATTGAATGGAGTGTTCCTTGGGGAAGTGCAACATAGTGTAGCTGAATTCGGGTGGCTTTATTGCAAACATTGTGTGCATTTCAAATTGTTTATTTGCATGTGTTGGTGTTGTTTATCAGAAGCTTCTCTCCTTAGAACCCACAACAGGAAGAAACCATAAAACATGAAGAAAATATTTAGTGTGCTGTACATTGCCCACACACCGCTATTTAATATTATTCATAATACAACCTCTCAATTTTCTGTTCGATCCCTGTCTGTCGATCAATGCGTTCCATTTTTAGATATTTTGTTGTTAAGAGTTACCTCGGGAGACACGGTTCTCCATAGTCTTGGCTTTTTCAACACTGTGAGATAGCCAGCTCACTCTGAAACTGGGGACTGTAGAGACCTCTACCTAAATGACCCGTTATAGCGAATTCTGTCCAAATCCTGTGCCAACAGACAGCCCAGTACTTCCGCAGATCAACACCCACAAGCCCAATAATGATGCAGTCTCTCACCTGTGTGTCAGGTGAGACTGGCATTGCTGTTATTTCTAACACGTTTCTCAGAAGCCGCCTGTTTTTGTCCTCTGGCCCTTAAAGGGATAGTTTGCTTTAGCGTGGCAATCCTTGCCCATTTATTAGAACCATGAGCCATATCTATCTCGGTTTAATCAGAATTATTCCCCAACAAATGCCGTTTGGGACTTAACTTTATGCCACATTTAAAAATGAGAACCGTTGAATTGTACATAACTGGGAGCCACATTGGAAAGCCCATAAGAGCAGGGTTTTAGTGTGGAACAAGCAAGGCTGTCAATGTCAAGCCACAAGCTGTCCCACTGCGACATGAAGGCCAGTGAGAACGTCTGGGACCTGACAACACTGGACGGTGTGACACAGAAACTCAAGCTTAGGGGTTGTGAACTTGTGGCAGTTTCTTCTGTGTGGACAGATGCTTGCATTCTAGACTGACAGGATGCGAGTGTTGCTTTTTATTCTGTTAAGACTTGTTGCAGCTTTCAACTCTCCACAAACACCCCTCTGGTTAACGTCACTTTGTATAAATGTTATTCCCCTTGTCCCTCATGACGGGGTTTTGGGATTCACTCCCAAAACATTTTTGCTCCCAATCCTCAAGCTTATTGAATTATGCACTCAATACCCACTTAATATAATTACTGACGTACACACGCAGCTCATGTGTTCGTAATACGGGTTTTGATGGGCTGTGACTGAACAACTACCTGGTGTTCACTTGACTGCATACTGAGAAAGCAGAGCTTGTGCTTTCAACTAGAGTGAGAAAACTGAGAATCTCCGGAACGAGTAGGAAAATAATGACCCGCAGATCTGTTGATGCTGTGTTTCTACTGGCAGAGCGCCAAGTCACACTGAC
The DNA here is from genome assembly GCA_029465975.1 of Dallia pectoralis. NCBI lineage: Eukaryota > Metazoa > Chordata > Actinopteri > Esociformes > Umbridae > Dallia > Dallia pectoralis. The sequence goes on from CM055739.1 coordinate 11,604,388, forward strand.
CTCTGCTGTAGCGAATGTAAACGAGTACAAGGAAACATGCGAGGAGACACGCACAGAAATGAAAACCGAGAGACACCCAAAGCGGGACCTGACTGAAAGTTTATTTATATTACTGTTAAAAACATGTATAAAATTGGTCTTGTTCCAGAAACAAGGCACGCAATGTCAATGTCTTGGTTCGTCATCACGATCTCAGTGTTTTAGTATCAAGCATTCCCTATATAAAAACACATCCACATATTACAGAAGTTAAAAGTCCGAGCAGCAAGACAACCATGCAAGAAAACTTGAGCGATGCAAACTGGATGCTTTTTAGTAGTAGGTCTCCCTCTCCACCCAACCTGAAACAGATAATAAACAGCAGGTTATAGAGATTAAAATGACAGTGCTTCTAGTAAACTAGTGGAGGTTTAGGTGGACACAACACGTAAATGCTAACTGTATAGTTGAGATTATCTCTGAGGAACACAGTGAAGTAACGGCCAATAACATCAGCCCTGTTAACCAATTAATAGCAAGGAGTTACTTTAACATAAGCAGTTGTCAATTATATTATCCATGTGTATATGGATCTGTTGTCTTCCACCATTGCCTGACAAACATTTCTCCTTACAGATTTAGAGTTGTTTGCCAGATATCCAAACACCATAATACACAAACTCCAAATCACCCTGAGAATAAGCTCTCAGAGACAAACAGAACAGCTTAGGACAAGTAGGACAAGGCAAACTCTGAAAGGATTCGGCCTCACCTCCTGGGCTGCGTCGGATGATCAGCTTTCGGATTTCATCATAAACAAAGATGAGGAGAGAGTATGGGAAGGCGCAGAACCACCAGTTGGGTCTGAAGAGAAAAGAAAACACAAGTCTAAAATAACAGATCAAGGCCCGCTTTCCTGAATGCAATGAAACTTAACCTTACAATAATTGAACAACGCATTATTCCAATAATCTAACGAAATCAGGTCGGGTCTTTCCATCTAACCCTTATACTCAAATAATTTCGCAACATTGATGGCACTCACTCCTAGAGAGACGTTATCAGCTGAAGCTCATAGCTACGCAGCCATTTATCGACGGCGTATTGTCTATGACGCGGGATTAGGGCAGGGTTTCAAAAATCAGCAAATCCTAATCCCTGCAGCTCTGAGCATGTGAACTATTAAAACGTATTCTCTGACGCACATATCAACGAGTCGTTTGGTTTCTTATCACGCAGCTCGCACAACAAAGGAGTCGCTGCCTGGAACCCACACGAGGAGTGTGCAATCTCTGGCCAACACACGCACGAAAACTGCCTGGCATCCGATGAACCCTGACGAGTTCATTTCACATGTACGGTGTTCCAAAGAGTAGAACCATTACATGCAATGACGTAGCTGCGCCAAGAAGCATGGACTCAGATTATTGCGCTGGGCGGTAGCGGTTGAATTCTATTTTATCCTTATTGTTCATCTGATTGCAAAAGCAACAAGGATTTTTATTCAGAAAAAAAAGTAGTCAGAGTGATCGAGTAATAATTGTGTTGAACCACAGAACACGGTCTCTCCTGGTCTAGAACACTTAGCATTCCAAATCACTCGTAATATCCATGATACATTAATAGAAACGCATCAGTTGTTCTCAATTAAACTAAGGAAAAAAAAGAGGTGTTACTACTTAAAGGGTCGTTACTTACTTGAGTGGATACATTCTGAGGGCGATGCCCATTCCAGGGCAGTAAGACAAGAAGGCAGCCAGGGCGGTCTCTTCAAACAGGCCAAAGATGAGAATCTTGTTCCTGAGGAAAAAAGATACAACATGTGTTAAGTCATAAAATGCATATAAATATACAGCCCAAACAACAACAACACAGCCAGATCTTTAATCTTTACTTACCTCATTCCCTGTTGGAAGACTGAGTTCCTCCTGGTCTTACAGATGATCAGATCGGCCCACTGTACAACTACGATACTGGCGAAGAACGCTGTGTGGCAGGTGAACTCTACGATCTTTCTCTGTTCATAAGTCTGATGGGAAACACCGGCAACAAAGGGTGGAACAGTTAGAGAACGACACCTAGAACAATACAAATGAACAAGGCTGGTGAAATGGTGGCTGCCTACTGACCCACTGCTGGCCATAGCTGTCTTCCAGGTCGTTGCAAAATTTGTCGTCCCACTCCACACGGATCCCTAGCAGTTTGGAGGGTAAGAACCCGTTCTCAGCAAGGATCACAAAGTATGTGAAGAACCCTGCCAAAGCCTGGATCATACCTGTATGGAGGAGGGGAGACAGGAGAATAGAGGTTCTCATTCACTTATTTCGTTTTCTTCATGTTGAACTTTTCTCCACAGCAGCGCAACGCAGAGGAAGTCGGCCAGATGAGGTAGCAGTGATCCAGATATTTTTAGTCAGAGCGGATGTTGGCAATAAACATTTATGTTAAGTCAGCAGCAGAGCAAGAACGGTGATTCACATAAATTACTATTATAATAATTTCAGATATATACCCTGCCTATATCACCGTTTCCACTGATGGAAAGCCGAACATGTAAAAACCTCTTGGTAAATCTATTTTTGCCGACCACTAAAGTAGGAAACTCTTGAGCCAGCGCCATTATAGCCAGTCCCATTATTCAGGAACCCGTTGTCCTATCACCAGTAAGGCTATTTCTGGTGTGCGCTGGACCCTTGTTCCCAAAACCACTTATCCGACTGACAGAGAGTCTAGAAACAAACTCTCACCTAAATCGTCTAGTTGACTCACCAATTTGACCGTAGGCTATGCTGATAAGTCTCTCGTTCACCAGTTTGTCCGTTTTGGAGTTTCTGGGCTGTCTCTTCATGATGTCACTCTCGGCAGCTTCATAGGCCAGTGAGATGGCCGGGACCTTGACATTTCAGGAGAATTTAAATTTAAAAAAAAAAAATCGAACAAATTTAGAGAATTAAAAAAGAAATAATCGAAATGCCTCACCATGTCAGTTCCCAGGTCGATGCAGAGGATGGTAACGGTTCCCAGGGGCAGTGGAATGTTCGCAATGATGAAGAATAAGAAGGGTGTGATTTCTGGAATGTTACTGGTCAGTGTGTAGGCGATGGACTTCTTCAAGTTGTCAAAGATCAGACGGCCTGATGGAAAGAATATCGCGCAATCGTTAGTAATTCAGCACACACACACACACACACACACACACACCAAAACTGTACTGGAACGCCGCTTCTACCTTCTTCAACGCCAGTCACAATTGATGCAAAGTTGTCGTCCAGCAGGATCATGTC
>CM055739.1:11608150-11735650 GCA_029465975.1 Dallia pectoralis
AACTGGTTTCTAAATGTTTAGAGGTCTACTGCTACATACTGCTATAACGTACATGGCGTTTATCAATTATACATGATGGTAAATAATTTAAACTGTAGATAATTTTAGACATGACTTAAATATTTACAAGAAGCAGTTAGCTACTCTTCACTACATACATAAAATAATAAATTCAAATCTTCTGACATGTCAGTTCTGTTTCTTTGGAAACTTTGAAAAAGTTTTAAGATACGTGGGTCAGTACATGATTAAAACCAATGTAACCGTGGACAGGGCGGCAATAAAATACACACACAATTAGAAAATAACTAACATTCAGATGTTTTGTGTCTGGGGCCTCAGTTGTTGCAGTGGCCAAAGCTGTTATGATGTCATAGAAAATAAATTGGCATGTCAATACACAATATCTACCTGAATGTCTAAGATAAAATCCAACAGAGTCTTAGGCATTAAGGTGGAAGTGGGGTTTATTTCAATAAAGTCAACACAGTCAAGACCTCCTCATTGCAGGTCTATGCATCACAGTATCTTCATGACGGGAATTAATTTCAATGCAAAAAAATGTTATTTTGTTGATTGAGATGCTGTAGTAGAGTGAAGCCTCTTCGTCTCAGTAGTACGTTTCCTGTTCCACCCAGCCTTAAGGAAATAATCACAGGGAGATGTGAAGAGCTTGCCACACAGCAAATGTTCATGACATTTCTGGAAGAAAAAATGTCAAACCTACCTCCTGGGTTTCGTCGCAGGATGTATCTTCTAGTCTCGTCATAGAGGAAGATAAGCAGAGAGTAGGGTATGGCACAAAACCACCAGCTAGGCCTGAGGAACGAGAGAAAGAGATTTGAGCCAAATGAGAACGAAATGAAGCTTTAGGCCAATGCCATTGTTGTCTCTGCACAATTTAATGTCAATCCACTTTGCCACTTCACTTGACAATTGTTCCCAGCTTATATGCAGAGAAGTGAAAAGCAGAGGGGTCTACTCACCTCAGTGGGTACATTCTGAGGGCAATATCCATTCCAGGGCAGTAAGACAGGAAGAGAGCCAGAGCGGTTTCCGCAAACAGGCCAAAGATGAGAACACGGTTCCTGAAGTGAGAGGAGGAACAATATAATTGTCACGGGTTGCATGAGAAGCTGCGTGACACAGGGGAAGTCAAAACCATCAGTGACAATCAGCCTAACGAAAAAGCCATTTAAAAACGTAGACAATGACCGTAGACAATACTTGTGCACTCACTTCATTCCCTGCTGAATGATGGAGTTCCTCCTGGTCTTACAGATGATCAGATCGGCCCACTGTACAACTACGATACTGGCGAAGAATGCTGTGTGGCAGGTGAACTCTACAATTTTTCTGTGCTCATATGTCTAAGGGATGGAAAGCAAGAGAGAGAGGGTTTGTAGAAATATGGATTTATTGCACTTTAAATTGCAGTAGTGAAGATTGTCGAATACTCTGACTGATACCATACGTGTGTTCAGCTTCTGTGGAAGCTGCACACACGGCATCCAAAAAGGGGTAGCCTACGGCTCAAATGTTTGTATTGGAGATTTAGTCACAATGTATTTACAAAGGATTTCTGGGAAGTGTCGTGCTTTGGCTGATAAACGTGTTAGTCTCAAACTCCCTGATGGTGACTAAGATACTATAGCATGCTAAAGCCAATCTTCATCTGCTGACGATCCCAAATGAAAGTCCTGCAGCTGCACTCATCCCAGATCTAATCCAAGATGTTCAATCCTGATACTGTTACAATTTCCTGATGTGCACAAAATTAATATATTTGCCGTTTATAATGAACAAAAATATGCTTAAGGGTCATATTGCACCCTTTTGGTTTATGTTAATTTGCAAGATCTACCTCGATTAGCGAATGTCCAAATTACAACTTCTTAACATGTTAGGTTGGAACACTGAGTAGGTCAGTTTTGCACACTACAATACACGTTTTGTCTCGCACTAGTTGACTTTGAGTAGTGTTTTCTTCTTCCGTTTGATGATTAGCTAGCAACTAGCGATTAAGCAAGACCAAGAAATGCTTTGCGCTAGATGCCAGATAGTCAACATAACCCAGCGTGAGGCAAGTTAGTGATCGGAGGCAAGATGAGAGCCAAGTGGTCGCAATGTCTACAGTTGTCGAAGTGTGACCTGTCACGTTAAACTTGTCAAACATGGCTCGCGGTTAGCCGCATTATAACACAAAGCGTTGCGGTGTTTGCTCACTCACCCACTGCTGACCGTAGCTGTCCTCCAAGTCATTCACAAACTTGTTGTCCCAGTTCATACGCATACCCAGCAGGTCCATGGGCAAGAACCCGTTCTCAGCCAGGATCACAAAGTACGTGAAGAACCCAGCTGTAGCCTGCATCATGCCTGTGTATAGAGTATCGAGGAAGAGAGAACTTTGTCAGTGAAAAGACGATTATTTGATTGTGAATGTTGGCTATGAAATAGATTAGTCACCATACAACGCAATACAAGCCCAGCTTTGTGCAGGCGGATCCGTAGGAATTTAACCCTCACCAATTTGACCGTAGGCTATGCTGATAAGTCTCTCGTTCACCAGCTTGTCTGTTTTGGGGTTTCTGGGCTGTCTCTTCATGATGTCGTTCTCAGCTTCTTCATAGGCCAGTGAGATGGCAGGGACCTTAAAAGTAATAATGACATTGATCATCCAAATTCGTAAGAACGTGTGATCCCAGTGGAGTTTAGGACGGACCATCCAAATGCCTCACCATGTCAGTTCCCAGGTCGATGCAGAGGATGGTAACGGTTCCCAGGGGCAGTGGAATGTTCGCAAGGATGAAGAGGAGGAAGGGCGAGATTTCTGGAATGTTACTGGTCAGTGTGTAGGCGATGGACTTCTTCAAGTTGTCAAAGATCAGACGGCCTGATGGGAAATAAAGTGGGAGATAAAGGGACTGTGCGGACGACGGAAGAAGATGCGAGAAAATAATAATAATTAAAGCTTCACGTACCCTCTTCAACACCAGTCACAATTGATGCAAAGTTGTCGTCCAGCAGGATCATGTCAGCCGCCTGCTTGGAGACGTCAGATCCAGAGATCCCCATGGCAACACCAATGTCAGCCTTCTTTAGGGCGGGAGAATCATTCACTCCATCACCAGTCACAGCCACAATGGCCCCCTGTGGATGAGGACAAGGGGTGTTCACAGATCTTGGCAACATCAAAAACAATATGCAGTCAGTCTTCTTGATATATCCTGGATGAATTCAGTAAAATATTACCTGACGCTGGCAGCCCTCCACAATGATCAGCTTCTGCTGAGGAGAAGTTCTGGCAAACACAATTTCAGTGTGGTGGGCCAAAATTTCATCCAACTGTTCACTGGCTAGATCTTTCAGCTCACCACCATGGACAACACAGGCCTTGGCATCTCTGGATAGTACAAAGAAAGACAATAGAAATGTAATTAACAGGCAAGTGAAGAAATTAAATCCCCCACTGGAAATGTGTCTGTCTTGGTTATATTTGGATAGATTCATATTTGGTCCAGCTTTTCATTAAGTTTAGAACCATGGTCTGGTTTAGTCTTAACCAATCAATGTGTGGTAACACATCATGCCAAAACCAAAATACCAAAATACTCTTCAGTCAGGGAAGTTAAATTAGGTTCCCTTGATCTGCTATGTATGTTCAGGTGCAGATTACCTCATCCATATGCACAAATATGTATGTACAGTATATACTGTACGAGAGCTTGTTTTGTTTATATCCTATTACTGAGTTGTTCTGACTATGAATAAAGATTCTCTGTTAAGCTTGATTCACAGTCCAGGACGAGGCTATATCCAGGACGAGGCTATATCCAGGACGAGGCTATATCCAGGACGAGGCTATATCCAGGACGAGGCTATATCCAGGACGAGGCTATATCCAGGACGAGGCTATATCCAGGACGAGGCTATATTCAGGACGAGGCTATATCCAGGACGAGGCTATATCCAGGACTAGGCTATATCCAGGACGAGGCTATATTCAGGACGAGGCTATATCCAGGACGAGGCTATATCCAGGACGAGGCTATATTCAGGCTATATCCAGGACGAGGCTATATCCAGGACGAGGCTATATCCCAGGCTATATCCAGGACGAGGCTATATCCAGGACGAGGCTATATCCAGGACGAGGCTATATCCAGGACTAGGCTATATCCAGGACGAGGCTATATTCAGGACGAGGCTATATCCAGGACGAGGCTATATCCAGGACGAGGCTATATCAGGACGAGGCTATATCCAGGACGAGGCTATATCCAGGACGAGGCTATATCCAGGACGAGGCTATATCCAGGACGAGGCGAGGCTATATTCAGGCTATATCCAGGACGAGGCTATATCCAGGAGGCTATATCCAGGACGAGGCTATATCCAGGACGAGGCTATATTCAGGACGAGGCTATATCCAGGACGAGGCTATATCCAGGACGAGGCTATATCCAGGACGAGGCTATATCCAGGACGAGGCTATATCCAGGACGAGGCTATATCCAGGACGAGGCTATATCCAGGACGAGGCTATATCCAGGACGAGGCTATATCCAGGACGAGGCTATATCCAGGACGAGGCTATATTCAGGACGAGGCTATATCCAGGACGAGGCTATATCAATGTGCACAAAACCTTTGCTACATGTCTATGACAGACAGCAACATACCGCGGGTTGACCTCAGAAACTGGGATTTTCAGACGAGCGGCGATGTCCTCCACAGTCTCGTTGCCCTCAGAGATGATGCCCACACCCTTTGCGATGGCTTTAGCAGTGATGGGATGATCACCAGTGACCATGATAACCTACAGGAAGGAAGAAAGGAAGGCGAGGGCTCTGGTTAAGTATATCTGAACACTGTGGTAGTGATTCATGTGTTGAGTTTAGTATGACATGGTGATACCTTGATTCCAGCACTCCTGCACTTGCCAACAGCATCAGGCACAGCTGCCCGGGGAGGGTCGATCATGGACATTAGACCAACGAAGCACAAGTTCTCAGTGGGGAAGTTCACCTCTTCACAATCAAAATCAAAGCCGTCTGCAAACTGATCATCAGGGAGCTGGAAATGGCAGAAACCTGAAAGGACACAGAGTCAAAGATTTTCTGCAACAGACCCTGCATGTTCCAGACCATTTTCAGTTCAAAACAAATCAAATGAATATTTTCCAATATTGGAATGTGTCCTCTTACCCAGCACTCTCTCTCCTAGTCCTCCCAGCTCTTCATACGCATTCTGGAAGGATTCCTTCAGGTCTTCATCCAGGGGCTGTTCTTTTCCGTGTATCAGGATGGTGGAGCAGCGGTCCAGGATCCTCTCAGGGGCGCCCTTCATCACCAGCAGATGTTTGGACTCTCCGGTCACGATGTTCTTGTGAATAGAGAGCTAGCGAGGGAATGAGTGTTTGAACAGATTACAATATCATCTGCAGGGGGTGACCAGTTAGTCCTATAGAGCCTGCTATATTTATTATTATTAGCCACAGAGAATGGTAGTAGCTTTTAAAAAAAACTATTTGGCCAAAATGTCTAGATTATCTCAAAATCAAATAGAATTTTACAGTTGGTTGTAAATATTAACTGCAGTGAAACTTTTATTTTAATTATGCAGAAAGTACTTTGCAATTTTAATGATTCATTGGTTGATTTTTCAATTTAGAGTTCTTGGCAAATCCTCTCTCAACATGCTGGCTTATAGCCCCGCTTGACATCGACTATGACAACACCATTCTGAAATTGTCTATTTAATACCCACATTCATAATGAAACCTTTTCAACATACAATTTCACAAACCACCTTCTAGATCTCAGTTTCTTTGGTAACACAGAAAAGCGTGTGTGATTACCTGGTATTTGTTGGTGGAATTGAAGGGAATCTCAGCGACTTTGCTGTACGTTTCTCTCATTTCTTTGACAGACCCGCAGCACAGCTCAATACATTTAAGCAGAGCAGACTCTGAAGCATCGCCAGCCACATCTCTCTTGAGGATAGGGACGTTGCTCTGTTCTGCCAGGAAGACGGCACGGTTACACAGACCAGCGACTCTTGCCAGGGCAGCCCAGGTGGGAGAACTCCTGTCGAAGGAGGTACCACTCTGGTTCTCTGTGGTGTCGGCGTCATGGATCTGATTGTCGAACCACATGTGAGCCACGGTCATCCTGTTCTGGGTCAGGGTTCCGGTCTTGTCGGAGCAGATGGTGGAGGTGGAGCCCAGGGTCTCCACGGCTTCGAGATTCTTCACCAGGCAGTTCTTCTTGGCCATCCGCTTGGCGGTCAGAGTCAGACAGACCTGAGTCAGGAAGACATATCAGAGGGTTAACGAATGACACTTAATACATTGGTTGTTGGACTAAAGTGTTAAACATGACCTCATCAGCACGCACCGTCACAGTTGCCAGGAGACCCTCTGGTACGTTAGCAACAATGATTCCAATGAGGAAGATACAAGCTTCCAGCCAACCATAACCCAGGATTAGGGAGAGAATAAAGAAAGACACGCCCAGGAAGACGGCCACACCGGTGATGATGTGGATGAAGTGCTCGATCTCTTTAGCAATAGGCGTCTTCCCACCTTCCAGACTCGTCGCCAGGGAGGCAATACGACCCATGACAGTGTGGTCACCAGTGTTGATGACAACACCCCTGGCAGTTCCTGGAAGGACAAAACACGAGTGTCGTGGATTAGAACGACGGAATCACAATTCAGAGGTTTCGGGTTATTTGAAGTATTCAATTATGACAGCGTTTTCAGAGCTTTACCTTCAACACAGTTGGTGGAGAAGAAGGCAATGTTCCTGGTTTCCAGGGGGTTGTCATTGGAGAAGTCCGGAGAGCGAGTCTGGGGCTCGGACTCACCAGTGAGGGAGGAGTTGTCCACCTGAGTGGGTTAACAGGAATACAATAATGAATTGCATGTGACACATTGCTTTAATTTTATTAGGCAAGTTTAAAAACAGCTTTTCTGTGTAGAATAAAACTCCACAACTGTATGACGTGGTAAAATTCCAGTCTTGTAAGGAGACTTCTGATTGGCCGTCCCATTTGTTCCTAGACCGATGATTGGTCGTCCCATTCTTTCCTAGACTGCTAATTGGTCAGATTTAATTCCTCAGGAGGATGACGTTCGAGTTTAAAAAAAAAATATATACTTTAAAATAATTCCAAAGGTCCGGCCGTAACTACAAGTATAAGTACAACTCAACATAATATACAATAATATTCAAAAGGATTAAATGTTGCATGGACTTTAGTTTAAAATCCCCACCTTGCAGCCGCTAGCGGAGATGACACGCAAGTCAGCCGGAATCCTGTCTCCTCCTTTCACCTCCACTATATCTCCAACGACAACTTCTTCAGCGATGATGTTTTTCTTCTCACCGTCGCGGACAACCAGTGCTTGCTACAAGGCAGTTAATATGATTACAATCTATGTACATAACAAGTAGATTACATTCTTATCGAACATGTTTTAAAATGCAAGGTGTCACACCTGTGGGACCAGGTTCTTGAAAGAGTCCATGATCTTTGAACTCTTGGCCTCTTGGTAGTAGGAGAAACATCCAGTGACAATGACGACCACTGAGAGAACGACACCCAGGTACAACTGTGAAAAAAGAAGCGTCAGAAAGATTAGGGCATTTTTCAATTGTCGTTGAGAATGTGCCCTGTCGGACATTGGAGGCATATTCTCCGATGATCTCAACATTCTGTCATTCTCACGTTGTCATTGGCCGGCTCCTCCTCTGAGACCGCCTGGATCGCGTAGGCCAGGAAGCAGAGAAGAGCTCCGATCCACAGCAGCATGGAGAACCCGCCGAAGAGCTGCCTGCAGAACTTAACCCACTCTGGGGTTGTGGGGGGAGGGGTCAGCGTGTTCGGGCCATCCCGAAGGAGGATCTCCCTGGCTTTAGCCGACGAGAGACCCTGGGTAGAAAGGGAGGAGAAAAGAGGGAAATATAGTGTGAGGAAAGGACACGTGGGGAGTGCAACCCACAGTTAAAGGTGCCAATTACCTATAGAGACAAAAACATCCTCTTTCCCTTGCGTCAGCAAGAAAATCTCGTCTGGCAAGCTTACCACATACCGTACCTTGCCTCGCCCATCAGCCCTGAGCACACTGCACTGAATGTTCCCGTGTGAATGTACCCCTTGTTGTGGAAAATCCCAGGATCAAATATCAACAGATCATTATCTGTGCTCTATCGCGAAAATAGTGTTTAGCCGGGATCCCTTCTGCGCAAAACAATATTTAGACGCGACCTAATTGCACACACAAAGCCGAAGAAATTGCCAATGTTTAGTATTCGACTGAGAAAACGACTTGTTAAAACTTGTTGATGTAATCCCACGTGTCTCAGTGGCTGTGATTTTATCCAAGCTTGTGCTACATTCCCACAGTGTTTCTCATCTCTATGTGTCTCTGGGTGAAAGGCTCTACTATATTATCAAAATGCAAACTGTAGTTTACAACGGAATGTTTTTTACGCCTCGGGGAAAATCCACAACACATAGGCGCGATATGCGAGCACACAATCACAAAATACGTATTAAGCTCTAAGCTCAAAGTAAACTTTCACTGGTGATATAATCATTAACTTCTGAGGCGGAATTAGTTCTGCTCGTGATATTACCATGTGCTGTAACCGACGCTACTATAAATCACCATAATTTATACATGACGAAGGTCACTCTGGAACATTAAAATCAGTATGTAGTGGGCAAGTTGTGGGGGGGATAGTTAGCAGGACAAAAACTAAATAGTCAGTGGCATAGATGTGGAGGAACACCTGCACACAAACCTATACACACTTATACCCAAGTATACATACTTATACACACTTATACCCAAGTATACATACTTATACACACTTATACACACTTATACCCAAGTATACATACTTATACACACTTGTACCCAAGTATACATACTTATACACACTTATACCCAAGTATACATACTTATACACACTTATACCCAAGTATACATACTTATACACACTTATACCCAAGTATATATACTTATACACACTTATACACACTTATACCCAAGTATACATACTTATACACACTTGTACCCAAGTATACATACTTATACACACTTATACCCAAGTATACATACTTATACCCAAGTATACATACTTATACACACTTATACCCAAGTATACATACTTATACAGACTTATACCCAAGTATACATACTTATACAGACTTATACCCAAGTATACATACTTATACACACTTATACACACGTATACACACTTATACGAACTTATACACACACATTCACCTACTCACTCTGGCCAAGTCTGTTCCGTATTTCTTGTGAAGTTCATCCAAGGTCAACTTGTGGTCATCCTAAATCAGATAAGAAAAAGAAAGAGAGAGAAAAAGACGGAAAAGCGATAAACAATGGCTTGTTGAACTAGGGAGTTCTCCCAAGCATTTTTTAAAGCTGTGTCAATGTATGTAAATAACGGCCACAGATTAAACTAGGTATCCAACTCCAGTGCCCTGATGTGAACATTGCATGTGGAAAGTTTTCAGTGTCAACGAAATTAAGATAATATAAATGCATTCTTCTCACCAGGTCAACTTCCTTTTTCAGCTCGTCCATATCCTTCTTCTCCCTTGCTTTCTTCACCTCCTTTTTGCTCTTCTTCTTTCCATCCTCTTCAGAGGTTGCAGCAGGCTTGTAATCTTCTTTTCCTTTCTGTAAATCACAAAGTATCCTAATGATAAAAAAGTCTACCCCTTTTCTAATCAGTACCCGTTAAACACTTCAGAAATCTGTAGAAAAGCATGCAGCCACAAAAAACGCAAACATGAAAATAGATTTTTTTCAAATACCAACTGTAATGACAAAATCATCAAAAGATTTCAGCTGAAACTCAAACGTGTAAACCGTACTTACTCCGAGTCCCATCCTGACACCACTGTACTAGATCTCTCAATCCCAGTGGTTTCTAGAGTGGATTTATCTGTTCCTTATTCCCCAACCTGTTACACGCCTGTACCCGTCTCTCTCTCTCCACGTCCCGAGGAGCCCCAGAGCTCCCTGGATAGCTAACTCAGGTTATATACCTGACTGGTTTAACTACCAAGGGGAGGTACAGCAGAGGAATGAAGCAGGTGAGTGGAGAGAAAGCCCAGAATGGGCGGAGTTGAGGAGGAGGGGGATAAGGAACATTTTATTTATTTATTTATTCAACCTTTACTCGTCGATCAAGGTCATTTCGACGCCAGGCCCCCTGAAAGAATAATCTCTGTCAGAAGTTTACAGTAATAACAACGAGGAGATAAAATAAAAAAGGAGAAAGACAACGAAGACATCATTTTCTCTCACTCTTTAGCACTAACCTGTCTGTTGTTGGTTGAGTTGAACGACAACACACTCGATGCTAAATGCAGTGAGATTTCTTATAAACATTTTTAATTGCATAGGACACACAGAGGGCAGTTATTACCTGAGTCCATTACTGTTGTTCCCTGAAGGGCCAAAACGAGTTAACACATTACTCAGGGAGTCGCGCTCTCGCAACTTTGACTGAGGAACTTGTTGCATGCCTGACAAGGTCAAAGAACTCCACGTTTCAGAAGCCAAGACAGATGATCTGATTTAGTCCTTAAGTTCAGTAACGCGCCTCACTGAGCCCAGGAATGGCCGGCTCAGGGTTAAACAGTGAACAGCAGTTGAAGTCATTTACGTACATTCCTGACACTGTGCATTCCGCTAACACCTCACATGCTAAACCCAACTTATACCTTTATGAGAGTTTAAACCTGCAAATATGTGGCATTATGGGTATTGTGCAAACTGTGCACTGCGTAATGTTCCTGCCATGCAGGGCAGGTGGTGCGACACGCCAGAGAGAGGCGCTGCTTAGAGAGCTCACAAGACCTGTAGGAAATAACCATGACTTGCGTGAATAACTTTCAGGGCACAGGATGCATTGTAGACATTGGTGTAGGTCAGGTGTTGGCGTAGCTCAGTGGTAGAGTGCATGCTTTGTATCTATAATGTCCTGGGTTCGATCCCCAGCTTCTCCCCTGGTCGCTGTTGTAAAACTTGTTCTCAATCGGTTAAATAAAGGCCAAATAAAAAGATAATGTCCCCTCATGGTTGTTCAGGAATAACTGAGTACATGATGGATGGCTATTAGTGGAGATCTCCAAAATGTTTAGAAAAGCCCACATTTCCTTTAATGTGACCTCTTGAAGGAAATAAAAATGTTCACATCAACAATAAATTGAAAGTTAATTTTAATTGTCATATTTTTTATGTTTTCTTGGGAGGGGGGTATTATCCACCAAACACGGAACGTGAACAACTCTTTTATGTCGGCACCAGAGTTTAAAAAACAGTTGTCTCAAATGTATGAACAGATGTACCTCAGCTCTCTGGATTACCTTCTAACTGTGTGTGTGTTGTAATCTAACTGATTGGAGTGTGTGTGTGTGTTGTAATTTAACTGAGTGTTGTTGTGTGTTGTCACTACTACAGCCGCCGCTACCTCACTGATGCTGGCGATACACCTGGGCACAAACAACTGTAAAATGAGAGGACTTTAGGTAAGGGGAAAATGATTTGGCAATATTATGATAAATAAAAAAATATTTATGAATAATATAATAATATTATTATAATATTATTATATTATGTCAATTTCTAACCACCTTGCTGAAAACCTAGATGCAACACATAACAAGAGTTCAAAGTTTAGGCTTTCTGCTTTTATTTGTGTTTTTTGTTGGGTTCTATCATTTAGAAAAGACAACTGTATTTTAGTCACATTATTCTGGACACCAAAGGTTTTGGGACAAATTCATATTAATATCCACATTTTAATTATGTTTGGTGTCTGGTCGCATTAACTTTACTTGCAACACCTGTCGGATTCTACAACCATACTGGCCTTCAGAGTTGCTTATTGTATGTTGCCTCCTGTCTCATCCAAAACAAACAAAAGGCATGCAAATTAGATTTAAATCTGAAGATTTACTTGGGCAATCGGTAACTTTGCATTTTTTTGGTCCTGAATATCCCCCTTGTTGCTATGGAAATGTGTTCAGGGTCATTGTGTTTGTAGGCATTTGCAAACTTGTACATTTAGTCACTTCCAGCGGCGGCCATCGATGTCCAAACCTAAACACCCCTTTCATATTTAACCAGAAACAGCATATTTAATGTAATTTACATTCACACAAAATAAAACTCAATATCGAAGTCCAGAGTATGTGTGATAGGAACACCAACCAGATATTTGGCCATATGATTGACAAACACACAAGAATGGCTTTCATGTCAATAACAATGTATATTATTATATATAGTTTTGGCTGGCTTACTTCTTTAAGGGAACAAGCTCTTTGAATTTGTATAGGTCCTCAATTTTTCATAGCATCTCTAAAGTAATACAGGCCTCTTTCGAACCTATTGCCAAAACAGTGTTGTTTAGAGTAATAGCCGACAGGTAGGGGCCGCCATTATATAAATCTGACTATGTAGCCTTTTTCCGTTTGTTGGCAGACAAATTGAAGACATGCAGTGAATGCATGCAAGGCATTTTATTCTCTCTCTCTGTTATGTTTAATTGTTGTGGTGGCAGAATCATGTTGTGGGTATGCTTTCCACCAGCCGGGTATGAGGGTCAAAATAAATATAAAAAAATCAAAGTCCACGTTACAAGTGAAAGGAATACCAGCCTCTGTTTCCTGAAATCCTGAACCTAGATAGAGTTTGGTTTTTCAGCTTGATAATTGAATGTTTCAATGGCAAACACAGCAGAATGTCTTTCCAAGAAATGTTGAACACTACTGAGTGGCTGCCCTGACGATGCTTGAAAATCTGGAACAAGAGTTGAATATTATTAATCAGTGTTTGTCAAACAGATGCTCTTTGTTCACGACAAAGTTTGGCATGATTTGAGATTTGTGCAAAGTCGCTTTAGAGTAAATTAGTCGCTTCCATGAATAATTACACGTTTGATGAACAATGAAAAGAAATGCATAATTTATTTAATTTTCAATTGTAGATAACAAAATCTATTGTAGAGAATTAAAGACTAATTGTACTAATACCACCAACTGTAATATATTACAATTCCAAAACGAATTTGCCTATATTGTAGGTAGGGGATTCAGCAGGTAATAAATAATAACAGCACGGTTGGTGGTGATGGTGAATGTAAAGTGCGCGTCTATGTCTGTGTGTATACAGGTGTGTTCATGTTATATATGAATGTGTGTGGAGTGAGTTCGACTGCTTCTTGTATTGTACGCATGAATAGTAAATGAGGAGTAAATGAGCAGTTAGTGTGTCTGTGGGCAGAGTCCAGCACGTTAATGTCAATGCTGTTGGGATAGAGGAAGAAGACACAGTTACAAATCATTGACATTTGCTAATGTTTCATTTGGCAGCCATGCCTAGATTTGTACCAGGCACTGTTAACTACAATGCATGTGCTTCACCACTTTACACATTTACCCACAGCACCTTATGTCCTAATGTGGAGTAGTGTTTTATTGAACTTCAATGTGGAATACACAACTCTCTTGATACTCTTGAACAGCATGGCACTTGTTAATTATGGAAGACAAACGTTTGCCTGAGTACTCTGGATTCTGGGGCTTTGTTCAGCAGAGACATACTCTGATTGGTCCTGCCACTTGGTGCTGACAATGGAAAAGTCACAACAAGCCTGGAGAGGCTGTCTGCCCCCGTCCCCGTCCCCGTCTCCCCCGTCTCTGGGCTATAGGTGCACGGATTCCTCCTTCAATGTGACTCCATATCCGTGTTCCATATTTCAGTGATGGTGTACATATGTGATTATCTAAAGCCTAATAACTTTGTGATAAAGGGTCATGTGTGGTACAATGAAGTCATATTCTTTATATTGAAAGTCAGTACCAGTGGGGTGTGGACAGAATGTTTAGTTTAGCCTGTCAAAGACAATATCTGGGTTTCAATTGAAAATCTGTCGAATAAGAAATGTGGCTTCAACTTACTATAAGCGCACTATGCAAAAGAAGTTAGTCGCCGATGGAAACACTTCTGATGTTTTTGTGATAATCAAGTTACTTCAAAACATTTTTTACTTAATAGTTCATCTAAATGTCGCTCACACTTTGCTTGACCCATTGTTTCATCATTCATATAATATGTTTATATTAATATTATTCATATTTTGTACAAAAACATAGCAACTACTAAACATATTTTACAAAACCAATGATGTCCATGAAGATGAAAAAAAAAACATGAATTGCCTAAAACTAGAATGCCTGTGTGTATCTTGCTTCTGTTTGATATGCAGAGGTGACTGGTATGGTATGAGGTTGGTATGATTATAATAGAAAACAGTGACTTAGGCCACCAGCAAAGGAAAGAAACACGAATGTGTGTGTGTGTGCATGTTTCAGAGTGTGCACGAGGAGAAGGAGAGAATAGGTGTGGGTCAATATGTGTTTACCTCTATGTGTATATGCGTCAAAGAAATACCTGTTCCTTATTTAGAACAAACATGACCTGTGCTCATGCTAATTAGAAGCTACCACTCCCTACATTTAAACAACTCTGAGGACAAACAAAAAATAACTTCGGTTTGACCAACCGGGAATTGTCAGTTCACTTTGGAGAAACACTGTGAACCTAACCATTGGCTGTAACCCAGTTTAAAGAAAAAAAGGAAAGTTAATGGGAAACTAAGATTAAAGCAAGTATATGATTCAAGTACGTTAGCGTTCTAGCACACTAGCGTTAGCACAGCAAATATGTTGATATGTTTAAGATGCCAACCCGGAATGTGTTACTCTATGTTATAAATAATAATAATAACATTTTCCATAGTGGTTATCATAACAAAGCACATTTTATAGCGCTTTAAAAACACTAAGGCAGTAGTGTGTTATTCTCAGGTAGGCAGAATGCTCCATCAGTCCGACGGACGGTGAGCTCCTTTCCTGTCAGTTGTCTGGATGCTAAACCACTATAGAATCAACTCGAATGAAGTGACGGATTCTCAGCAGCAATGGGATTCCAGCTCGGACAGACCAGCGAGCGGGGAGGGAGGAACTATGTAGCATCGTGGGCCCTGATTGGTCCTCACTCTGTCTGTCTGCGCTGTAGTGTTGTATTTTTCCACCCCTCCTCCCTAGACAGACACAGCTCTGTTCTCCGTCCAAACCTGGATAAAGAGACCCGGTCAACAGAAGGATATGAGGAAACTGATGGGGGAAGGGGAGGAGTTACCAGCTCATCACTGTGCAATAAAACCTTATTGACCTGAGGCCTGGCACGCACGCACACACACACACACGACCGCACACGCACACGCACACACACACACACACGCTGTCTGTGTAAACTGTAGGGATATTACAGATTACACATGGTTCTGTATACGTACCAGTATGAAGGATGTGAAACGTACCATAAGAACGTTGGAGCATTCTCCCGGTCAGCCATTCACAAACGCTTCATGTCAAAATGTATGTTGATAATGACAAAGTGTAAGCTGTCAATATTTCTCTTTCTTGATCAGAACTTAGATTAGTAGTTCAATTAAAATTTCTAATTAAAAACAGAGTGATAAAAGGTCGACCCATTTCCCGAATTACTTGCATCGTGATCCAGACTCCAAAACGCTCATTTATTAGCCGATGCCTCTTTCTCTGGGGTTTGGACACATGTTCCCTCCTTTGCTGTAGAAACAACGCCTGGTTTTCTTTATTCACATATCACATCGGACCATAGTGCCCTGTCATCTTACTTAGGTCAGCACTAATCATGACAGGTAGGCCTCCACAAACAAAGTATCCCTGTGGAATATGTAGAGTAATAACAGTGTAGTGAAGAATGGAAAATCATTAATAAGAATGTAAAAAACTCTGGTGTGCTCCCAATGTCTTTTGGTTGACTTAAATAATTAATTGAAATGTCAATATAGTGTGATAGCCAAGCAAGTGTTATTTAAACCCTGATGTGTTAGTAAAACACCGCCCTGATGTGTTAATAAAACACCACTCTGATAGTAAAACACCACTCTGATAGTAAAACACCACTCTGATAGTAAAACACCACTCTGATAGTAAAACACCACTCTGTTAGTAAAACACCACTCTGATGTTTTAATAAAACACCACTCTGATGTGTTAATAAAACACCACTCTGATGTGTTAATAAAACACCACTCTGATAGTAAAACACCACTCTGATAGTAAAACACCACTCTGATAGTAAAACACCACTCTGATGTGTTAATAAAACACCACTCTGATAGTAAAACACCACTCTGATAGTAAAACACCACTCTGATGTGTTAATAAAACACCACTCTTATAGTAAAACACCACTCTGATAGTAAAACACCACTCTGTTAGTAAAGCACCACTCTGTTAGTAAAACACCACTCTGATGTGTTAATAAAACACCACTCTTATAGTAAAACACCACTCTGATAGTAAAACACCACTCTGATGTGTTAATAAAACACCACTCTTATAGTAAAACACCACACTGATAGTAAAACACCACTCTTATAGTAAAACACCACTCTGATAGTAAAACACCACTCTGATGTGTTAATAAAACACCACTCTTATAGTAAAACACCACTCTGATAGTAAAACACTACTCTGTTAGTAAAGCACCACTCTGTTAGTAAAACACCACTCTGATGTGTTAATAAAACACCACTCTTATAGTAAAACACCACTCTGATAGTAAAACACCACTCTGATAGTAAAACACCACTCTGATGTGTTAATAAAACACCACTCTTATAGTAAAACACCACTCTGTTAGTAAAGCACCACTCTGATGTGTTTGTAAAACCCTGCTTTGATACGTACATAGGTGGACACATCTCCAAAAAGTTCACTTTATGTGGGATTACTGGGAATAACATGATTCTGTTTTGGCACATTTTACATGAAATGCATGATTTTCCATGAGGGAGAAAGAGAGTGAGCTGATGAAGACTGAATAGTGTTACAAGATAACCAGACTGCAGATAAAAAAGAATGAGAGAGAGACAGGGAGGAAGTAAAGCAAATAAAAACAGTGATAAATAATGAAAAGGACAAAGGGAAATGTGTGGAAATAAGGAGTGAACGCAGACAGCAGAGCAAGGGTGAAGATAACAGAATGTGTAGTACAGAATGTATAGAACAAAAGAATGAAAGAAAGGAGTGTGTGTGCAACCTGAGCCCAGACCTGGCACCAAAAACAAAGAGCTTCTGTCCAAACTCTAAGAGACCCACACACACACACACACACACACACACACACACACACACACACACACACACACACACACACACACACACACACACACACACACACACACACACACACACACACACACACACACACACACACACACACACACACACACACACACACACACACACACACACACACACACACACACACACACACACACACACACACACACACACACACACACACACATTATCACAAGGAGTCAGACACCAAAGAGCTTTCTCTGTACACCTCCCTGAGTTCTGAGTAACCCTGAGACCTAACACACAATAACACACATATTCAAAGACAACAGTCTGTTCACTAAAATAGCTAAGCTTGTTTGTGACCAGTATAAGATAGCTGCCACTGGCTAAGAACATTATAGGTTGGCTCACTAATAGCAGTGTGTCATAAGACTGAGCTTCAATTAAACACGTATTATTACGCATTTTGGTGTTATCGTAGCTAGCTGGCCCTGCTATTTGGAAGCAAGCATGAGGAATAAGGGGGCTTCTGAATACAGCAAACAGTTGACTTAACTGGATGTGTCAGAAGTTACAGAAAAGACACACGGTCTGCAATCCCAAAGCATCTGTGCTACTGTTGTCCAAACCTCTGGTTACAAGTTGATATAATGGAGCCTTTTCTTACAGTTTTTTTTATTCGCTTTGGTACTATTTTCACAAGTAAGGTGTACATTTTCAAAACTCTTAGTACAAAGATCCAAACTGATCACACTTGTAACGCAGCTAGCCATGCTTTCAAAACCTGATTCAATGCTTTCAGTCCACATAATCATTGTTTCAAACACCAGATTATTGTAATATGTAACGGGAACATTTGGTTTAATCACCGAAACACAACAGTAGGATCTGCTTTCAGTTTAGTACTTTTAACAATCAGTTCATCCAACAGCAAACAATGCAAGATACATGTTTCAAATGGGCCTTAGAAGTGCTGAAATTAATATGCTACAGTACTATACTGTAAAAGACTGATTACACAGTTTCTTATCAACCAATACACTTACATTACTTACATTTACATAATATATAATTTCCAAAATATCCATCCTATGTGTAATCAAGTGAAGGATCAATGAAGACATCCTGTACAATCATTTGGGCAAATTACTGTAGTCCGTACTTGTTTTTCTGATATAATTGTAACATAGATATACTTTCTATTATGTAACTAAATGAGAACAAAACATAACATTTAGTGCACACATTACATTACATTAATTTGGATCAAGCCTGTCTTGAGCATTTGGCCATTGATTCTCATCCACATCACAATGAATGTCCTCATTGTTCAAGCACCTTGGAAAAAACCTTTTGGCGTGACGAATCCATGCTTGACATTGGTCAACATTGATGTCATCACATGCATCATCCATGGCCTGAAGAAGGGTGGCACGCTCAAGGGGTTGGCGATCATAGACCTTCCACCTCCATGCTGAAAACAATTCCTCAATATGGTTGAGGAAAGCAGAGTATGGAGGCAGGTAGAGGGTCATGAATAGAGGATGGGCCTGAAACCATGCTTGGACTACCTCTGCGTGGTGAAAGCTGACATTGTCCCACACAATTGCATAGCTGACCCCTTTCTCTTGACAGGCCGGTTCAATTTCATTGAGAAACTCAATAAGATGTGCAGTGTTATAGGAGCCAAGTAATTGCCTACGTCCTACGACACCATCTTCAGAAATAGCTGTGTACATGGAGATGTTTCCTTCACGTTGTCCAGGCACTTGGACAGTGGCACATGCCCACCTCTATGACCGCTCTGTTGGTGCCCATGCCCACCTCTATGACCTCTCTGTTGCTGCCCATGCCCACCTCTATGACCTCTCTGTTGGTGCCCATGCCCACCTCTCTGTTGGTGCCCATGCCCACCTCTATGACCTCTCTGTTGGTGCCCATGCCCACCTCTCTGTTGGTGCCCATGCCCACCTCTATGACCTCTCTGTTGGTGTCCATGCCCACCTCTCCGTTGGTGCCCATGCCCACCTCTCTGATGGTGCCCATGCCCACCTCTCTGTTGGTGCCCATGCCCACCTCTCTGTTGGTGCCCATGCCCACCTCTCTGTCGGTGCCCATGCCCACCTCTCTGACAGATCCCTTGAGCTCTACCTATTCCTTGCTGTCTATCCTGCTCCATTTTGAAAGAAATTGCCAGTGTTACCCCCCCCCACTATTACAGTATATCTAATGACCTACAGTTTTTTTATTCGCTTTGGTACTATTTTCACAAGTATGTGGTAAAACCTCACAACTGTTAGTATAAAACTCAAAGCAGATCATCAAAAAGTCTGTTTTTTTCAAACATGTAATCACATTTTCAATTGACAAAGTACAATGCACAAAATCAAAGAAATACCTTTCATATGAAGTTATTGTCTTTCACAATGCAATGCTGACATTACTTTTGATATGCTTCTCATCTCATTTGCGTAAATACATTTGACCAACACTTAATCTAACTGATCTTAATGGTTAATCACTGAACCGTTTGGTAAACCTATATATTTTAGTTTCAGCAATAAACAGTATCGATTTTGAGAACTACAGAAATAAAATGTGTTTTTGTACAAACGTATAAATTAACCACACATGATGAATACTCGTTATTGCTAATTGATTTCACTGAAATGAGATGTGGATGAGAATCTATGGCCAAATGCTCAAGACATGCTTTATCCAAATTACATGCAATGTAATGTGTGCACTAAATGTTATGTTTTGTTCTCATTTAGTTACAAACGTAATAGAAATTATACCTATGTTACAATTATATCAGAAAAATACGTAAAAAGTAATTTGCCCAAATGATTTTAGAGGATGTCTTCATTGATCCTTCACTTGATTACACATAGGATGGATATTTTGGAAATTATAGATTATGTAAATGTAAGTAATGTAATGTGTAGTGTGTATCGCCTTATGTGAAACTGTGTAATCTTTCTTTTACAGTATAGTACTGTAGCATATTAATTTCAGCACTTCTAAGGCCCATTTGAAACATGCATCTTGCATTGTTTGCTGTTGGTTGAACTGAATGTTAAAAGTACTAAACTGAAAGAAGATCATACTGTTGTGTTTCGGTGATTAAACCAAATGTTCCCGTTACATATTACAATAATCTGGTGTTTGAAACAATGATTATGTGGACTGAAAGCATTGAATCAGGTTTTGAAAGCATGACTAGCTGCGTTACAAGTGTGCAGTTTGGATCTTTGTACTAAGAGTTTTTAAAATGTACACCTTAGTTGTGAAAATAGTACCAAAGCAAATAAAAAACACTGTATTGTGGTTACCCCAATCTGAAATCATTTAGCAAAAATGAGTATTCATCATGTGTGGTTAAATTATACGTTTGTACAAAAACACATTTTATTTCTGTAGTTCTCAAAATCGATACTGTTTATTGCTGAAACTAAAATATATAGGTTTACCAAACGGTTCAGTGATTAACCATTAAGATCAGTTGGATTAAGTGTTGGTCAAATGTATTTACACAAATGAGATGAGAAGCATATCAAAAGTACTGTCAGCATTGCATTGTGAAAGACAATAACTTCATATGAAGGGTATTTCTTAGATTTTGTGCATTGTACTTAGTCAATTGAAAATGTGATTACATGGTTGAAAAAACAGACTTTTTGATGATCTGCTTTGAGTTTTGTACTTAGAGTTATGAGGTTTTACCACATACTTGTGAAAATAGTACCAAAGCGAATATAAAAAACTCTCATCTCATCTCATCTTCAACCGCTTATCCGGGGTCGGGTCGCGGGGGTAGCAGCTCTAGCAGGGGACCCCAAACTTCCCTTTCCCGGGCAACATTAGCCAGCTCTGACTGGGGAATCCCGAGGCGTTCCCAGGCCAGTGTGGAGATATAATCTCTCCACCTAGTCCTGGGTCTTCCCCGAGGTCTCCTCCCAGCTGGACGTGCCTGGAACACCTCTCTAGGGAGGCGCCCAGGTGGCATTCTTACAAGATGCCCGAACCACCTCAACTGGCTCCTTTCTATGCAAAGGAGCAGCGGCTCTACTCCGAGTTCCTCTCGGATGACTGAGCTTCTCACCCTATCCCTAAGGGAGAGGCCAGCCACCTTTCTGAGAAAACCCATTTCGGCCGCTTGTACCCGCAATCTCGTTCTTTCGGTCATGACCCAGCTTTCATGACCATAGGTGAGGGTAGGAACAAAGATTGACCAGTAGATCGAGAGCTTTGCCTTTCGGCTCAGCTCTCTTTTCGTCACAACGGTGCGGTGAAGCGAATGCAACACCGCCCCCGCTGCTCCGATCCTCCGACCAAACTCCCGCTCCATTGTTCCCTCACTCGCGAACAGGACCCCGAGGTACTTGAACTCCTTCACTTGGAGTAAGGACTCATTCCCTACCCGGAGTAGGCACTCCACCGGTTTCCTGCTGAGAGTCATGGCCTCAGATTTAGAGGTGCTAACCCTCATCCCAGCCGCTTCACACTCGGCTGCGAACCGATCCAGTGAGTGCTGAAGGTCACCGACCGATGAGGCCATCAGGACCACATCATCCGCAAAAAGCAGTGATGTGACCATCAGCCCACCGAACGGGAACCCCTCCCCCCCATGACTACGCCTTGATATCCTGTCCATGAATATTACAAACAGGATTGGTGACAAAGCGCAGCCCTGGCGGAGGCCAACCCCCACCGGGAACGAATCCGACTTGCTGCCGAGGACACGGACACAGCTCATGCTTTGAGCGTACAGAGATTGGATGGCCCTGAGAAGAGACCCCCTCACCCCATACTCCCGCAGCACCTCCCACAAAAGATCCCGGGGTACCCGGTCATACGCCTTCTCCAGATCCACAAAACACATGTAGACTGGATGGGCATACTCCCAGGCCCCCTCCAGGATCCTTGCGAGAGTAAAGAGCTGGTCCGTGGTTCCCCGGCCAGGACGAAAACCGCATTGTTCCTCTTCAATCTGAGGTTCGACTATTGGCCGAACCCTCCTTTCCAGCACTTTGGAGTACACTTTACCAGGGAGGCTGAGGAGTGTGATACCTCTGTAATTGGCACACACTCTCTGGTCCCCCTTTTAAAGAGGGGAACCACCACCCCGGTCTGCCACTCCTCTGGCACTGTCCCAGACTTCCATGCAATGTTGAAGAGGCGTGTCAACCAAGACAGCCCTTCCCCACCCAAAGCTTTTAGCATTTCTGGACGAATCTCATCAGTCCCTGGGGCTTTGCCACTGTGGAGTTGTTTGACTACCTCAGCGACTTCCCCCAGGGAAACTGACGATGACCCTCCATCAGCCTCCAGCTCTGCCTCTGTACTAGAGGGCGTGTAGGTCGGATTCAGGAGCTCCTCAAAATGCTCTTTCCAGCGCCCGATCACATCATCAGTTGAGGTCAACAGTGTCCCATCCTTACTGTACACAGCTTGGATGGTTCCCCGTTTTCCCCTTCTGAGGTGCCGAACGGTTTTCCAGAAGCATTTTGGTGCCGACCGAAAGTCCTTCTCCATAGCTTCTCCAAACTTCTCCCACACCCGCTGCTTTGCCTCTGACACGGCAGCGGCTGCAGCCCTTCGGGCCTGTCGGTACCCTGCAACTGCCTCCGGAGTCCCCAGGGCTAGCATATCCCTGAAGGCCTCCTTCTTCAGTCGGACAGCTTCCTGACCACCGTGGTCCACCACGGTGTTCTAGGTTACCACCCCTTGAGGCACCTAGGACCTTGAGGCCACAGCTCACCGCCGCAGCTTCAGCAATAGAAGCTTTGAACATTGCCCACTCAGGTTCAATGCCCCCAACCTCCACAGGGATGCCTGAAAAGCTCCGCCGGAGGTGTGAGTTGAAGATCTTTCGGACAGGGGCCTCCTCCAGACGTTCCCAGTTCACCCGCACCACCCGTTTGGGCTTACCTGGTCTGTCCAAAGTCTTTCCCCACCCTCTGATCCAACTCACTACCAGATGGTGATCAGTTGACAGCTCTGCCCCTCTCTTCACCCGAGTGTCCAAAACATGCGGCCTTAGATCAGCCGATACGATCACAAAATCGATCATTGACCTTCGGCCTAGGGTGCTCTGGTACCATGTACACTTATGCGCCTCCTTATGTTCGAACATGGTGTTTGTTATAGACAATCCATGACTAGCACAGAAGTCCAATAACAAACGACCGCTCGGGTTTAGATCAGGAGGCCGTTCCTCCCAATCACGCCTCTCCAGGTGTCTCCATCGTTGCCCACATGTGCGTTGAAGTCTCCCAGCAGAATGATGGAGTCCCCTACTGGAGCCCTATATAGGACTCCCTTCAGGGTCTCCAAGAAGGCTGAATACTCCGAACTGCTGTTTGGTGCATAAGCACAAACAACAGTCAGAGTTTTCCCCCACCACCCTTAGGCGTAGGGAGGCAAACCTCTCATCCACCGGGGTAAACTCCAACACCGCCGTGCTCAGACGTGGGCTCGTGAGTATCCCCACACCAGCCCGCCGCCTCTCACCCTGGGCAACTCCAGAGAAGAACAGAGTCCAACCCCTATCCAGGGGTAAGGTTCCAGAGCCACGGTTGTGCGTAGAGGTAAGTCCCACCAGATCCAACTGGTATCGCTCCACCTCACGCACAAGTTCTGGCTCCTTCCCCCCCAGTGAGGTGACGTTCCACGTCCCCAAAGCAAGCTTCTGCCGCCCGGGTCTGATCCGTCGAGACCCCCCACCTTCACTGTCACCCATATGACAGCGCACCCGACCCCTGCGGTTGTTCCTGTGAGTGGTGGGCCCACAGGATGGAGAGGAGAGAGATGCCACGTATCTCGTTCGGGCTGTGCCCGGCCGGGCTCCGTGGCAAACCCGGCCACCAGACGCTCGCTTTCGAGCCCGCCGTCTGGGCCTGGCTCCAGACGAGGGCCCTGGGCTTCCTCCAGGCAGGGTCTCGCTCCTTTTCCCTCTATCTTTCATGGGGTCTTGGTGAACCATTCTTAGTCTGGCCCCTCGCCTGAGACCACTTTGCCTTGGGAAACCCTACCAGGAGCATGAAGCTCCAGACAACCCAGCCCTCAGGTTCATAGGGGCACACAAACCTCTCCACCACGTTAAGGTGATGATTCCCGGGGAGGATATAAAAAACTGTATGTACCAAATGACATACTGACTATAGCGATCACTTTCCTCTAGAGTTGTATTTTAAAAGAGTCAAAACGCAACAAGAAAAAGACAAGAAAACGTTTCTCCCCACTGGGCCTCAACTTTCAAATGACCCGTTTTGTTCGGCAGCATGTCTTCCTCAAAATTGTACAATATACAATATATGTTTTTTTTTTTTTACGCTAGTGATTTTCAATTCAGATGATGACACGAACAACCCGTATTGGAATACAAAGTGTGGTGACCTTTGGACCTCAGGTTAATCAGTTTTCTATGTTTGTGTTAATACACTGTGTGGATGTGTGCAGTCATACTATGCGTTTATATATTGTGTTTCTGGGTAAATAAGCATTTCCATTGTGTTCACAATATGCTTTTACATTACTACAGCTCCATATACAAACAATCATTCATTATTGTAAGGCAAAGGCCAATTACTATGTTGTTGGTGGACAAACATAAAGGCAGTCAGAGTAAAAAAGAAAAAAAGAGAAACCTTTACAAGATAAAAAATACAGAGCGTAGAACAAGCGCATACACACACACACACGCACACACACACACACACACGCACACGCACACACACAAACACACAAACGCACGCACACACACACACAGCGGCAGTGGCTCAGTGGTTCATGTAGTTTGTCTACAAACCGGAAGGTTGGTGGTTCAATCCCCGGTTCCACCTGACCAAGTGTCGAGATGTCCATGAGCAAGACACCTAACCCCACTGCTCCTGACGAGCTGGATGGCGCCTTGCATGGCTGCTGTCGCTGTCGGTATATGAATGTGTGAGGCAATATGTAAAGCGCTTTGGTGGCCCCCGGGTCTGTGAAATGCGCTATATAAATGCAATCCATTTACACACACACACACACACATGCTGAATGAAATCAAAGTGTATAGACTGGCATCTTAGCACTGCTTAAGGAATTGACGGCATTTCCAATAATAACTATGAAGTTCAAACCAAATCCCTATACTCAAGACAGATGCTAAGCAAGGGTGACGTTTATGTGTTGTCTGAAAACTTTGGAGAATAGCATATTTTTATATACAGTATCACAATATTTATTGTGTTAAATCCACCTTTACAGTGTTTTTTATTTGCTTTGGTACTATTTTCACAAGTAAGGTGTACATTTTCAAAACTCTTAGTACAAAGATCCAAACTGATCACACTTGTAACGCAGCTAGCCATGCTTTCAAAACCTGATTCAATGCTTTCAGTCCACATAATCATTGTTTCAAACACCAGATTATTGTAATATGTAACGGGAACATTTGGTTTAATCACCGAAACACAACAGTAGGATCTGCTTTCAGTTTAGTACTTTTAACAATCAGTTCATCCGGCAGCAAACAATGCAAGATACATGTCTCAAATGGGCCTTAGAAGTGCTGAAATTAATATGCTACAGTACTATACTGTAAAAGACAGATTACACAGTTTCTTATCAACCAATACACTTACATTACTTACATTTACATAATATATAATTTCCAAAATATCCATCCTATGTGTAATCAAGTGAAGGATCAATGAAGACACCCTCTACAATCATTTGGGCAAATTTGTTATTATTTTTCAGATATAATTGTAACATAGGTACAATTTCTATTATGTAACTAAAGGAGAATAAAACATAACGTTTAGTGCACACATTACATTACATTAATTTGGATCAAGCCTGTCTTGAGCATTTGGCCATAGATTCTCATCCACATCACAATGAATGTCCTCATTGTTCAAGCACCTTGGAAAAAACCTTTTGGCGTGACGAATCCATGCTTGACATTGGTCTATATTGATGTCATTACATGCATAATCCATGGCCTGAAGGAGGGTGGCACGCTCAAGGGGTTGGCGATCATAGACCTTCCACCTCCATGCTGAAAAGAATTCCTCAATAGGGTTGAGGAAAGGAGAGTATGGTGGCAGGTAGAGGGTCATGAATCTAGGACGGGCCTGAAACCATGCTTGGACTACCTCTGCTTGGTGAAAGCTGACATTGTCCCACACAATTGCATATGTGACCCCTTCACCTTGACAGGTCTGTTCAATGTCATTGAGAAACTCAATAAGATGTGCAGCGTTATAGGAGCAAAGTAATGGCCTACGTCCTACGACACCATCTTCAGAGATAGCTGCGCACATGGAGATGTTTCCTTCATGTTGTCCAGGCACTTGGACAGTGGCCTGTTGGCCACCTCTTTGACCTCTCTGTTGGTGCCCATGCCCACCTCTCTGTTGGTGCCCATGCCCACCTCTCTGTTGGTGCCCATGCCCACCTCTCTGTTGGTGCCCATGCCCACCTCTCTGTTGGTGCCCATGCCCACCTCTCTGTTGGTGCCCATGCCCACCTCTCTGTTGGTGCCCATGCCCACCTCTCTGTTGGTGCCCATGCCCACCTCTCTGTTGGTGTCCATGCCCACCTCTCTGTTGGTGCCCATGCCCACCTCTCTGTTGGTGCCCATGCCCACCTCTCTGTTGGTGCCCATGCCCACCTCTCTGTTGGTGCCCATGCCCAGCTCTCTGACAGATCCCTTGAGCTCTTCCTATTCCTTGCTGTCTATCCTGCTCCATGTTGAAAGAAATTGTCAGTGTTACCCCCCCACTATTACAGTATATCTACTGGTTACCCCAATCTGAAATCAATTAGCAAAAATGAGTATTCATCATGTGTGGTTAATTTATCTGTTCGTACAAAAACACATTTTATTTTCATAGTTCTCAAAATCGATATACTATTTATTGCTGAAATGAAAATATATAGGTTTACCAAACGGTTCAGTGATTAACCATTAAGATCAGTTGGATTAAGTGATGGTCAAATGTATTTATACAAATGAGATGAGAAGCATATCAAAAGTACTGTCAGCATTGCATTGTGAAAGACAATAACTTCATATGAAGGGTATTTCTTTGATTTTGTGCATTGTACTTAGTCAATTGAAAATGTGATTACATGTTTGAAAAAACAGACTTTTTGATGATCTGCTTTGAGTTTTGTACTAACAGTTGTGAGGTTTTACCACATACTTGTGAAAATAGTACCAAAGCGAATAAAAAAAAATTATATAGTTTATATACTATATATTATATACATTTATGAACTATATAAACACATGTGTATAGACCTGCTGAAGTCTATCGATAGACTGGAAATGACTGACCGGTGACCAGGTTGGCTGCATGGGATGAGAGAGAAGGATGAAAACAGAGAGAAGAGAAAGAGGGAGAATTAAAAAGACAGGCTGAAAGAGTGAGAATAACGTAAACCAGAGAAACAAAAAACACCGGGCAGAAATAAATGAGGAGAAGTGCAACAAAAGTGAACAGGAGAGTTTGAAAAGAAAATGGTGGACACAATTCAGGTGACTAGCAGAAGGGGAGGGGCGGGGCCTTCTTTCTCGTCTGGTCATGTGACCGGGCAATCCTTGAAGAGGTCATTGCTGTCCTTTTCAAGCACCATTTTAGTCTTTCTTTTACCCTCTTTCCGTATATGACCCGCCCCTACACTCCACTAGCCAATCCCTGCCCATCATTATTTCTCACCAGAGCCAACTGAAAGAAACTTCTGTTCTCTCCCGTCACTATCTCTCTTCATTTTCTCTCCCCCTCTGGGAACCGATTGGGGTACTGGAGCGTTACGCAACACAGCTTCCTGTAGTACACCCACGCTCTACTGGACTTCTCAGTACATGAGCACTCCCTCATCCTGTTTTTACATATGCTTAAAATCTACATATTCGGGTTATTTTATATGTCAAATCAATTAAGAACAATGTGTTACTTCTGATGATAATCTGAATAGATCCCCTTCTGTTCCCAAATCCACTCATGGCCCGTCCTCTCTTGTCCCCCTCTAAGTGACTGGTGAAATGGTCCTTCCCTGGGGGCTTTGGTGCTCCCTCATGGAAAAATACCAGAGAAAACAGGAGTATATGAACTAACACACACACACACACGAACACACACTTGTGTGACCTCTGTCCCAAAACAGGACAATGACACACAGTAAGAGTGGATAATAAAAAAGGAAGAGAGAGTGAAAGAAACACAGAACTTGGGAGAATTTCTAAATATTCTTTAGTGAGTTAAGCATCTGTAATCTGACGGTTGTGACAGTACTGTGATCAACTAATTTCTCTCTGTCTGGTGTGTTAAAACAGTCGGATTTGTAGGCACAACTCCAGTAGCAGTGCTCAGAGTTTGTACCCATCAATGACAGAACTTGTGGACAATGTGATACAGAGAGGTCATAGAACAGGGCCGGTTGTAGGCATAAGCGACATA
Source organism: Dallia pectoralis (assembly GCA_029465975.1). NCBI lineage: Eukaryota > Metazoa > Chordata > Actinopteri > Esociformes > Umbridae > Dallia > Dallia pectoralis. The sequence goes on from CM055739.1 coordinate 11,636,872, forward strand.
AGTTGTTGTTTAGGGCCCCTGACTGCTAGTGGCTCCTGACCCCTAGAGAAGAGGGGGCCCCAAATCTAATTTAGCTTGGGGCCCCCAAAAGTCTGTGCCATCACTGCTAATGAATATTACCTCCCTTCCATGTGGCCTCTACTAATGTATCTCTCTAGAGAATATAACCTTTATGTATCAGTAGATCCACTACTAATGTGTCTCTATGGAGAATATAACCTTTATGTATCAGTAGATCCACTACTACTGTCTCTGGAGAATATAACCTCTTCAATTTACAGTGTTCACTACTGCTGTCTCTGGAGAATATAACCTCTCTTCTCCACTGTGCCCCAAATACTGTCCCAGAAGAATATAGATTTGGTCAGAGGCCAGAATCAGGCTTAACAACAGATCACTTGTGCGTGTTGGGCTATGTGAGCTTTCCCTGGCTTTAGAGTTTCAGATGGGTAATCCCGTGATGTACAGACAAAAGTCTGAAATGTCAACTGGCCCTCCTGAACAGATGTGACGGGGTGGGACGAACGCAGACATACCTAGTAACACAAAACACACAAAAGCCCAGGGAGACAATGCATCCTATAATAACACCTCCTCCTCCTCGGTTACACAGACAGCCGCATATGCACGCACGAGGTGTCATACGAGTAAATGATTTGCCACCGCCGTGAATTCCAGACCATAATCTCTAAAGCAGGGGCTTTGGACATGGGCAGAGATTGCTAAGCAACAATGGATGTCGGTCAGGGTTGGATTGTCTTTTTCTCTCTAGCCAGTCGATTTTGAATAGACATAGGAACACACACACACACACGCGCGCACACACACACGCGCACACCTGGGATTGACCACATAAACACAGATGAATGAAGGATGAAGACAAGGCCAGGAAGAACACGGGGGGGTTGTAGTGTTTTTATACACATGCTATACCGGCCAGTTAGAGAGGGAGGAATAAATAAAGACGATCATTTAACGCGTGTTAATATTGTACCTCTGCTACTGAGTAATTTCAGATGGGGATTTAGATCACTGGGGATGGAAGCTGTTGGCGGTTGTGTGCCAGAAGCGTCAGGATCGATCATCTCACTTGGAATCCATACACACCGGGTACTCAGAGGTATTCACCAGCTGTGAACATTTCCATGTTATATTGTGTTACGACACAGAATTATAATTGATTTAATTAGGAGTTTTAGTCAATAATGGGTTTGTCTCTTCTTTGCTGCCTCCATTTTGGCTCCATATCGTTATAAGCTTCCCCAGCTGCCACCACCATGCATCACAACAGGATGGCGTTCTCCTGATGAAATGCGCTGTCAGACTAGCAACAAACATAGAGCCAAGCATTAAGGCCAACAAGCTCTATGTTGGGTTAATAGAAACATAGACTTCACTGGGTTGCGACGAAACTGAGGTGATTTAAACATCAGAGGTTGAAAGGCGACATTCATAAACAAGCAGATGTCTCACAGCGCTGCAGCTGAGGTGGGTTTAGAACATCAATCAGTGTATTCTATTTCACTGCAGATGATCGCTGATTTACAAACACACACAAACACACACACAAACACACACACAAAAGGACCAAAGATTTTGCCAAATTAATTGAGAATCATCTGATGAGTGTATACAGAGGAAATGTGTGGGCTGGTCATCTGGAGATAGAGATGAAAAGAACCTCACCAAAAGGAAATAGGTGTGGCGTTTCCATAGAGACGAGAGAGAGGTGATGACAGATGTTGAAATTAACCTGCCTAACTAGCGAAGAGAGCTCAATACATTTCTGTAACCCGTTGCTTCTTTCTTTTCTTATTTTTAACTCTTCCCTTCTATTTATTCTAATGCAGATAGTTGGAAATGAACACAGTTACTTAACATTTCTTCGGTCAACATACTGTGGCACGGCTACAGAGCACTTACAAAATGTCCTGTTAACATGTTCCGGGTCATTTATTTTTATTTTTTATTTAACCTTTATTTAACCAGGTAGGCCGATTGAGAACAATTTCTCATTAGCAACGGCGACCTGGGGAGAAGGACGTCATACACACAAAGCATGCACTCTACCACCGAGCTACCAATTCCTCCATGATTGAGCTGGACCATTTGCAGGCAGACATTTTCAGTGAGTTTTAAACAGAGTTTAAAAAGTGGGGACATCTTTTCCCCCTTTTCTGTAACGTAAATCTACATTGGTAATTAGAGTTACAGCAAACCCGTCCAAATAAGCTGGGGTGAACCAATCAGATGTCGTTATTATGCCCTATGGCTAATAAAAGCTAGCATGTTGTCTTAAACAGGAGAGCACAGTTAACGACGCTGAAAACTAAGACGAGATTGGCGCTAAAACCTCTCCCGGTGGTTCTTTATGAATTCAGCAAAATCTAGGTCAACCATAGTAATAACGTAACACCACCACCAACAACAACAAAGTGTGTACAAACATCTTTGGTTTGGTTAATATTCTCTGCAGTTTCTACTAAACACTGAGGTCTCAGGATGCTTGAATACAGTCACGCGCATAACGTCTCCAAACAGAATGGACAGAGGAAGCTGGCTGTAATGGAAGAAGAAACTGAGGGAGCTGATCTAGAACCACCAAAAGTGTTTTGATCAAAAGTGTTTTATGATTGGATTAGGCTTATTCTCCCCCCAACTGAAACCACTGACTAGATCACATTAAATACATGCAAAAACATGTGCAACAAATACAATGGTGGTATATAAACCCAACAGGAATATGGACCGTATCTGCTAGCTGCCTACGAACATTGCATATAGAAAACTATTCTGGTTGTTTTGGACGGTCATACTGTTCAGTTAGCAATTGTGGAATTTGAAGAGTATGGTTTTAATATATAAAAATAATTTGGAGTACTTCCTAAAATATTCAAGTGTACATCATCTTTATTTGTAATTCTAGAAACTCAATTTATAAAATGCTAGTTTTGTTTTGTTACTTAGTGTTTATTTTCCAGGAAAGTGGTAAGTACTGGTAACACAGGCTTGAAATCCCTCACCCCAGTTTAAACATGGCTTGTAGTCAAGCCTGATGAGCCCAAAAAACACAGATGAAAAACCAAACAAATGGCTTGTGTTTCTACGCATCCCACACACCTCTGGCAGATTTTTAGTTTTCAACCGCACATGGTAGATCTTCTGAAATGTTTCTGTGACTGAGTGCATTCAGTCTTTCCTCTGAACTTGCAAACACAACTTGAAAGGTTGTGACCATGTGTGACCAGCGTCAAAAAAGGGCTGTTGTTTATCTTGAGAGATCAGAGGTTGTTTTGTCACCTTTGACCTGCTCAATATCAGTCCTTCACCGCCTCTGGGATGAAATACTACTTATAGTCCAGTGAGTGCGCGCCTGTGTGTGTTTTTCTGTGTGGGCGTTTGTTTACAGTATACAGAAAGTGTGTGTGTGTGTGTTTGTGGTTATCAATGAAGACAACAACGTGCATTGCGCACACACATTCATCAATATCACTGCTTCAGGAGGGAGAATGACAGTAAGTATTTCAACCACCCACATCCATCGACTCAACTCGCTGGAGAACACGTAGCGTAATGTTCATGGACCACGTCAAACCACAGCGCTCTCATCCCTGGCAATCGTGCTGCCGTCCTTCATCTTCATTTGCCCGATGATTACCCAGCTCGTTTAGGTTCACTCGGAAGAAACCATTCCCGGCCTGCTTTTATTTCAGGCAGCCGTTTGTTTGCTGAGCTGTGAGCCAACGCGCGTCTAATGAACGCGGCAGACTGCTCATTTAGGCTTTTAATCAGCATTTAACGGTGTGCACATAAAAAGGCCTCGCCAGTCTGAAATGCCTATGGGATAATGTTAAACTGTGTACTGATGACTCTTTCCTTATATGGTAAAAGAACCATCTCTCCGTGCTACACTGTTTTAACAGTGTCAATGATAGTGGTTACCGTGGAAACCAGTATTCTCTTGAGTCTCGAAACGACCACTCTCTCCCGTATGTGTTGGTTTGTATTATATAACACTGTGTTGATGTGTGTAGTGTTTTATATCATGCTGTGTTGTATTGTGTTCCACTGTCTTGTATTATATTGTACTGTATTATGTTATACTGTATTGTATTATATATATTTACCATACTGTGTTCTATTATATTGTACTGTATTATGTTATACTGTATTGTATTATATATATTTACCGTACTGTGTTGTATTATATTGTACTGTCTTTTATTATATTATTCTGTACTGTGTTGTATTATATTGTACTGTGTTGTATTACATTGTACTGTCTTGTATTATATTGTACTGTGTTGTATTATACTCTACTGTGTTGTATTATATTGTACTGTCTTGTATTATATTATACCGTACTGTGTTGTATTATATTATACCGTACTGTGTTGTATTATATTGTACTGTGTTGTATTATATTGTACTGTGTTGTATTATACTGTACTGTGTTGTATTATATTGTACTGTCTTGTATTATATTATACCGTACTGTGTTGTATTATATTGTACTGTCTTGTATTATATTGTACTGTGTTGTATTATATTATACTGTCTTGTATTGTACTGTGTTGTATCATATAATACTGTACTGTGTTGTATTATGTTTTATTAACTCATACGCCATTATTTGACATTTTGCTGTGTTGTATCATATTGTATGGTGCTGTTTCATATAGTGATGTGTGGGTAACGTATCTAACTTTACTCGCTTTCTCAGTTTCTAGGAAATGTCCTTCAGACAGATCTCGGATTGTCAGCGCAGAAAATGTCTCAGCCAGCCCCACTTTACTCAACATTTATTAACACCTCCTTTGAGTGCCAGTTTACACAGCTTTGTTTGAGGCAGATAATATGATCCAGATGGCCCCGCATACGGACTTCAAAGAGATGAAGACAGCACAGACATCTCTAGATGTGAAAGGTCAAGTGAAGCTTTGGTATTTAATGGGTCCCATTTCCTCTAACAGTCGACCACCTTCGCATGGTTTGAATGGTAAATGTGATGCGATGCAGAAATAATCAATGCCTCTCAGCTCAGTGATAGACCTGGGTAAATTAGTATAGTTGAAACAAATACAAATAGTAACAATAATTTTGAAGAGTCTTTGATCGAGGCTTTCACATCTACTGTTCCAGCCGCTGCTGGTGCGTTTCCCCCACATGTGGGTTGCGGCTGAAACTAGACTTCTCTTCAAAGGTGGGCTGTCAATATTGCTAGACTAAAGAGACCCGTGTGAAGTTTAATCAAGCGCATTATCAGTGCATGTGGGGCTCTGGTTAGCCTGGCATCGTAGGCTAGTTACTGTTTTGGACATATATCATAAGGGATTATGCGCTTCAAAATGCAGTTACAGAAATTTTGAGCAAATCTGGAATTGATTAAGGACATAAGAGCATGCCAGTCCGTCAGAATATGCTCTCTGGGATTTTTCAGGTTTTGTTTTTGTAGAACAGAGAAGTATTTGGTTTGATAGAAGTATTTGGTTTTGTAACTTTGCCATGCAATTTTATTGGCGGTTCTCATCAGAAGGTTGAGGGTTATTGAATGACCACTATTCAGAACTATTCTAAACATACTTTCGGTCCGAAAAATCTACAAACACCAATACTTATATAATTTTTATATCTGTAGGGGTGCCCCTACCTTAGCATAATTACATTTTTAATTCAATTTAAATAAATTAATTGAAATGTCTTTTTTCATGACACATCATTAATTCTCATACAGGCACGCACACAGCTGTTAAATGAGGACAGTTTGTTAGTCAAGTGAACACACACCAGAACATACCACACAGACCCAAATAAAGACCCCAAATGAGTAAATGACTCATGTCCGATGGGCCTGATGACACGACATGTCTCTGGCGAGCCTAGTTACCAAAACAGATTGCCGGGGTAAAGGAACATCTTGTAGTGCCGGAGCAACATGGGGTCCAGGACAGAGACCAGAGGCTGATTCTAACATTTACAAGAGCAACATTGACGCTGTTTTATGATTGGTGGACGCAGTGACCTTTGACCCTACAGCTGAGCACAGTGCATGGTCGTCTGCCTTTTAGCACGGAGCCGATGGAACTTGGTGCGTGTGTGAGTGGTGTGTGTGCCTGAGTGTGTGTGTGCGTTAGTGTGTGTGTGTGCCAGAGTGTGTGTGTGAGTGCCTGAGTGTGTGTGTGTGCCAGAGTGCGTGTGTGTGCCAGAGTGTGTGTGTGTGTGAGAGTGGTGTGTGCCTGGGTGTGTGTGTGCGTGAGTGTGTGTAAGCCTGAGTGTGTGTGTGCCTGAGTTTGTGTGTGTGCCTGAGTTTGTGTGTGTGCCAGATTGTGTGTGTGTGCCTGAGTGTGTATCTGCCTGTGTTTACTGAGGCCCTTGTGTTCATGCGTGCATGGGTGCATACGCTCCATTGCGTACAACTCCAATCATGTCCAGCCTCTTCCGTCAGCTGTGTTTGTGTCCTCAGCAGGGTAGCGTATCTCTCCAGCTCTCTTCAGACACGCAGAAAACAAACACTTCAGGATCTAACTACTCAAAGGGAAGAACTCTTTACACAAATAAATGTGTGATGCCAAGACACTAAATTCTACAAAGATACAGTAACAGGTGGTGTTTTGGAAAAGAAAGGCCCTCTGCTTTTCCCAGAACCCTGTTGTCTCTTGGCAGGCTTTTTCACAATATCAGCGCAACGGTTGGTGAGGAGATATGGAAGGTGGAAAAAAGGGTTGTAGGTTATTAGTATTTCTTGCACCTGTCAATTTGTTTTTCAGGTCAGTCAGATGCAGAAAAACTGAGGCTGATACATTGTAAATGCACAAGGGCGCACGCACACACACACGCACACACTCCTCCTGCAGGTGTACTTGAGTGATTGGATTACATAAGAATTCATAATACTCTTTCACATTGTTTTTCTACATCGTGATTTAATTATGTTTGCTTTTATTTCAAAGGGAAAATCTGTAGAAAAAAATAGCAGGTCTATAGTGTTAATGTGACCTTGGGTTTGTTTGTCAACTGTCCAGCTGAACTTTGCCTGACATAGAACAAACATACTAATGGAGTTTTTTAAAGTGAAAGATCTTTGTCAATGTCCAGCATACCTACACCATGATGCCAAAGGTGTATTCCTTAAATAAATGTTTTATTCCTGGCAGTTACATTAGTGCCTCGTCCCCATCAGAATGCATGTTTTGGGATATTCTGTATATTTGTATTCTTCTTTCGACTCTGTCATTTGTATCATAGTTGTAAAGTCACCTCAGTGTGGTTGATCTAATCATAGTCTTCCTGCAATGCAACAATTTACACATCATCCAACGACATATCAACTTGACCATGTCCAAAGAGATGTTTATATCCCGTACAGACAGAATTTGTAAGATTGTGGTCTGTATCAGAAAGACAGTGGCATACTGATTTATACCTACAAATGTCTACTGCAATTTTTACAACAAGGACGTGTCTTGCGGTGGACTATAATTCATGTGTGTTTAACATTCAGTGATGTAACTCAGTTGAGCAGGTAGTGTGGGATAAAATGTGTTGTTCATGGTTATTATATGGTTGGAATACACTATTAGATTGAGTAGCTTGCAAGCTAACCAAGCATGAAGAAAAGGTATCACATTATGCAGTGGACACACATTATATTATACTATTAGATTCTGGTTGTCTTAGGTTTTAAAAAGCAAGCGTTTTTACAAAATTTAGTTTTAACTAGGCTTTTTAGAAGCAGGCACAGGGAACAATGAATTCTGCCAGTGAACAGCTTGTCCCTACAGCAAACAAGGTTTGAAGTTATTTATTTCTGAGTTTGCTTAAACCTTTAAACCTTAATCCTTTAAAAATATATATAAATCCCTAGTCCATTATGTAATTTCGTGTCACACTTGTCTCCTGAACCAATCAAGTATTTGTCACATCCTGAAACAACTTTGTTGGTTTTTCATTTTTCATACATGCTACATTAATTTAAAAAATTAGCATCCAAATCCTTATTTACAAGTGAGTAGCACCAAAACTATTTCGAAAAACAGCGCGCCCTATGGGTTTATTTTTCACTATCTCTACACTGATCTAAAGAACACAATTTGTGTTAGGGTTGAGAACTTTGAAGGATAAACTGATTCTAGATCAGTCTGGGTCGAAGTTTCTTAAACTTCCCAAACGACTGATATAGTGGTTATTTGTCGCCCTCTATAGGACACTTAAAATACGGCATTGTCTTATAAGCATGAGAGATTTATAAACTAGGATTAATTTAGGATGTATTTCGTTAATAATTGTTGATTTAGCAAAAATAAATAATACTAATATTGATTGATATTGAACAATACGCCCACCTTCAAATCATGTGACAGGCAGAACCAGTCAATTTAAGTCTCTGGCAACACTGGTGTAGAGACCTATTTGTCATTATTATCACTAGACCATCGCCCTTATATGCACTTTCCATTTTAAAGTTTTCAAGTAGGTTGGACCTCTTTCAACGTCATTCTTCCTAAACTCGGTCTGACCCGGTAGAAATTAACCATTGGTTAATGCGTCGGCTAGCTAGCTACCAAACAAGCAGCGGAACGCGGCTACTGGTTTGTTGTGCTATTGTTTAGATGCTGATTGGTTCAAATAATGTACATCAAATGAAATGTGCGTTCTTATTGGCGTAATGGCGAAAGACCCGCCTTCAGAAGTAATAAATTATCCTCCGACTCTTTCCTTGTACCACTATTAACAGTACAAGTGGAAACCGTATCTGAAGTTATTTTCGTTACAGTTCCGTTCTACGTCATACTACACCAGACATGGACCATATGATCAACTGGAAGGTAAGAAAAAATAGGGACTTATAAATACAGCAGTTAGGAACTATTTCAAATCGTACATGTTTCTTAAAATATAAAGGATTTTAGGTTTGATTGTTTCCCTCTTATTGTTGTCTTTCATGGGCCCTTCGGACAATTATGCTATGAAGTGTATTGTAATTTCGCATGCATAGTGTTGTCTTGTTTTTGCATAAAGACACTACGCAGCATCCTTATGTCTTGGCTAGTTCATTAGGGACATCTTCAGCAGGATCCACGTAGAACAGCAAAGGCAATTCATTTGATAAGTAACTGGACTAGGTGTTTCTAATTAGTTGAAAATCATCGATGACTGTGGAAATCTGGGATTTGAGTGACACCAACATAAGACTGACCTGGTGTATAGCGATAGATGGTTGCAGCTGTCCTGCCATCTAGGGTGTGTGTGTGTGTGTGTGTGTGTGTGTGTGTGTGTGTGTGTGTGTGTGTCAGCTGTTAGTGACTCTTCTAGACTGGGAGCCATTTGTGGTGTGGGTGTTGAGAAAGGTTGGGGGAGCTACTCTGTGTAGTATTTTGGTGCCCTGTGGGATTCTGAAATGTCCTACGCAGTTCCAGAGAATTCCTTTCATGAAGGACCATAATCGAAATTGACTTTGTATCTCAATTGTGCCACATACCCAAGATACAGCAGGGTAAATCGTACAGTGAAATGCTTACTTGTGCGCCTTCCCCAACAATACTCTAAACAATATAAAATAAATTAAGTGTATACATAAGAATTAAATTAGACAAACCCCATTAAAATATGCAATTTCAATCTAACACAAGTTACCAATGCTAATGTTGAACCAGTTGAACTAGTTGTGTGTGACAATTCACACATTCCCAAAACAGTTGTTTGTCTGAGGTATATTAAAATAAACAGTCCAAGGCAGTAGCATTGCTCTTGGTCCTTTTCACAACTGTGCCATGGTGATGGCTCCATGTATGCTACACAGAGGACCTGCACATTTCTTACCCTACCACTGCATGCAAGTTGATTTAGACGGAGGTGACCACCACTGTCTGCTTTGTGTAGTCAAATGTCACATGTTTGTATTAGACATTGATGAAAAGGTGGTTTGTTGGCTCCTTCCTGTAAAGCAGCTCCTGATTGCAAGTATTGTCTGTTGGGCTGGGAAACGCCAGTGACCTCCCAAAATAAAATTATTATTACTTTTTGTTGCCGACACGGTGTAGGACAGACAAAATGTTAAAAAAATATTTGATATAGTCAATAAAACAACATCATAATTGTCTCTCAAATCACTTTCTCTTCCATTCTCTCCAGGCACTGGACAATGTCCCACTGCTCTTCTACATCCTGGCATTGAAGACCCTGATCTTGTGTATGGGCTTCGCGGGAGTGAAGATGTATCAGGCCAGGAAGGAGGAGGAAAAGCTGAAGAAACTGAGGGCCGAGCAGAGGAAGATTGCAGAGGCAACGCAGGAGTTGCTTGACAACAAGAAAGATGACTGACCCGCAGGAATGAGGGAGAGTGAGGAGGAAAGATAGGTGGGAGAGTGAATACATGACTGCTCATATGTGTTCATTAGTTACAGCTTGACTGGGTAGGAAATTGGCCATGTAAATTGTTTCCAAGCTCTAGGTACTGACCCTGAACTAAAAATATCCCATCTTTCTTTTCAGAAACCATGTCATCTGACTAGTTTGGTGATTTCCATGCATCGAGGAATAAGTCTAGAGCGTCAGAGCGCAAGAGGAATAGCTGAATGTAATTTCTTCCTGTTGTACTTCATGGATGGAACAGGCTGGAGTTCTGGACGTTGCTGGGTATTTTTTTTACAGACTTTTAACTTGAGCTACACCTAATGTTTTGTAAATAAATACTGTTTTCGTACTTCTGTTCGGACCGGCATTTTTTGTAGTCAGTTTCTGCATGGAGTTGAATGTTGGGGATGATGAGATGAGCCTCACGTGAAACTCAAGTAACTTGACGCCTCTAAGTTCACTGGGCTACCATAAGTTTTCAAATTTCTAATTTCTTCTCCCTTTGCTTTGGGACACACAAGTAAAAAGATGTGAACACGCAAGTGGAAGGCTGGTGAGGAGACATTCAAATTCTGTCCACATCATAGGCCACATCTTTCCATAATAAATCCAAATTTTAACTGGTCATCAATGTTTATATGACCGTAATGTGGAGTGGCTTTAGCCAGTGTTGAACCAAACAAACAACGCGTTCCAATAACTAGAGGTATGAAGTCTCTTTATTACATGATAACTCATGAATATCATTCAAGATGTAATTATGAATCTCAATAATAGTTCAGTACAAAAGTAGCTAAATATGCTAATGTAACCCCAAACGTCTGTCCCAATGTTCTGTGATGGCGCATGCATCTAACATTCACAGTGCATCTACATGACCCTGTCTCCCCCACTACAACATATGAAAAACATCTCTGACAGCCCCGCACACAGCCAACCCTCCTACAGGTACTGTACAGGACCCCGATTGGTTCGCGGTCTGATCCAAAATGGCGTTGTGATTCAAGTTTGACAAGGTATACTGGCACAAATGTACAGTAAGTCATGAAGGCCAAAGCAGGGAGACATCCATGCCATGTAATCAGCATTACATTGCAGCCTTGTCTAATCCGAAAGGCAAAGCATGTAAAGGCTTTTATTTTGTACACACACTGTCAAATGGTGCACACACACACTTTGAAAGCACATCACTACCGGAGACACAGTTCTGAATGAAAAATCCCTTCCACAGCGTATTATTCCGTCAAGTAAATTCTAAGAATATTTTCTTTTTTTCTTCAAATATTACACCTAGAGAGAGACAGTCTATTGCAATGCAATCAGTTCGAAAGCATCTTGTACTCTTCGTTGAGCGAAACATCGTACATGGCTAAGCTAGTGATAACAGCACACACCGACCTGTACAAGACTGTATGATGACGGACCCAAAACACAGGATGAAACAAGTTCCTTGAACTACAAGTCACAATAAAACCCAATGAGGCCGCGCCCCCGGTCTCGAGAGAACAACAACCGTGTTCTCACACATTCCCTGCCTGACCAGGAACATAAAACAGTGGTTCAGATGAGGACAAAATGACAGCAAAAAAAGCTAAATACTAAGAACATCCAAGCACCTTCCTCAATTCACTCATCTCTCCAGTATAACTTCGTTCCAAATGAGGACAAAAGAACAAACAAACTTGTGTGTGAAAAGAGATGAATGTTTTTTTTCTCATTCCCTGTTTCTTGCTCTCCATGGAAAGGCGGGGCTTTGATAGGCTTCGCCCTCTAGTGCTGGAGAGGATGTATTACATGTCTGAATCGCCACCAGACAGCCATTGACTTCTGACAGGCAGATATGGGAGACATGTTTTGTTGCTGTTAGCACCCCCTCTGCTCCTCACTGCGTGACACCGGGTATGAAGTCGGGACGACGCGTCTGGATGATTTTGGGGCGAGGGGGACGGTTGCTGCTGCTGGCACTTCCCTCCGCGTCGTCCTCGCCTCCTGAGCTGTCCCGCTCGCTCTCGCACACGTGCACAAATACACTTGGGGTGGTGGTCGTGCCCGTGTGTAGCTCGTACTTTTCACCTGTGACGGAGAGAGAGGAGCGTTCAGAACTGTCACTCAATTTGAGTGATTTCATTACAACGCGGGACTGCAGGACTTACCGGGCCCTAGTTTGGAGATGGCACACAGGAGGTCGTAGTTTATGACAGGCACTGCATCCGGAGCCTGCTGCCACCCCACAGGGGGCGAGGCCGGTGGCGAGATCAGGAACTGTTTGTCCGGTTTTGGGGGCTCCAGACGGGGACTGCCTATAAGGACGGCCTGCCGGGACGACGGGAAAATAAGATCATTGTAAATATGTGCAAACAATTAAGGCTGACGCTAACGTCGGAACTCGTGTTATATTTCCACTAACAACTAATGTGAATCACTCAGAGTACAGGGTCTGGGTACGGCAGACGTGTAGGCTGTTCTTTACCTGGGCAAAGTAGAGACGCATCTCTTTGCCGTTGAAGTCGCTCTTGTGCAGCCGGAGCCGTGCCTCAGCCGCGGCCAGCGCGTCGCTGAAGTTTATTCTCACACGCCGGAAACTCTTAAAAAACTGGAAGTTCACCTCCGGGTCAAAGGAGCGGAAAAGAGACTCAAAACTGGCCTATAGGGAGAGAGCAGAGGGGTACAGGGGTACAGATGTTAGTGAGTTGGGTAATGTCGCTGTCTGACTAAGCCATGTTAGCACATAGCGTATGTGAGAGGGATGATGCTGTCCTAATAACGATTTTAAATACATCATCTTCTGTCCAGAAATAGGAGAAACCTCTCAAAACCGGTGAGTCACCATGACGACACGGAAAATAATAGTCTTATGAGCATTAACTACAGTTATGAGGAACTACATCATGAACTACCGGTACTGAAAACAGTCGCAAACCTCTTTCATATTTCCAGTCTACCGAACCTACCCACCCATACCCCCACCCATATACCCCCACCCCATCTAAAAATAACTGCTGCAGCAAAATGCTTTAATGGTGGTCTTTGAAAAAGAAAAAGGACCACCATTATGTTGTTATAGCAACACGCAAGCACGCAAGCACACATGCTCAGTGTTTTTGTCGCTGAAGAAGCTGTGTGACAGTGGTGTTATGAAAGACCAGACCATCAGGACGCCAGCAACTACATAGTATAACAGTTTGAATTGTTCAGAAATCCAAGAATAGAACGTGACCTAGGAACAGTAAAGCAAACCATGAAAACCCATGGGCACTCGAGACCAAGTCAGCAGAACTCAGACAGATCTGAGGCACAATATACAGCAGTCTTACCCGCGACTCTGGGCTTTCAAACACTTCCTTGTTGGTCACTGCGGCAACCAGGCAAAAGGCGTTACACTTGGTGGTCTTCAGATGCATGATGAAAAGAGAGCGAGGAAGAGTTTGTAAGGAAAATCGAGGATGATGATGATGACGATGACAGGTGTGTGGTGGCTGCGCCGATTTCCCCAGCGTGAAGGTTAAGGAAGATCTCGTTGCCACGACAAAAAAAAAACCGTTCTCCTGTTTCCCTTACAACTTCCTCTCTTCTCTTTGCAAATTCACTTTTCTTTTTCCCTTTTCTTTGTGTGGTGAGTCCGCACCCTAGTGAGTTGCAGAACCCTGGAGTCCTCACAAAATGATGAAAACAAATAAAAGCGAGAATGAAAGTCCAAGGCTCAACCAGGTGGTTTCGGAGCAGATCTAAAAGGCAGCAACTTCAGCGATGGTCCATAGGCCCCAGTTTTGGCAGGAAAGGTGTGCCGGGAACAAAGACAAAGCTCTCGGTATTGGCTACAGAACGTTCCGGAATGTGTATAAGAATTTGTATGCCTGCTGCCTGGGCCAGCCGCTTATATGAGAGTCACAGCTACTGACGCACTCAACAGCCCCTCCTTCTCTCCCTCTCTCGCGCACTCTCACTTCCTCGTTTTTTTCCATGGTTCATTCAGTCTAAGCCAACCTGCTGAAATAGGGGTGTGGCTTTCTATTCCTTCCCATTTTCCCTCCCCTTTTCCCTCCGATTGGTTCCCTCCCCCTCTGCTTAGCTGACTAATCAGGTGCAGCAGTGGGGAGACAGACGGCTGGCATATAATGACATCAATCCTTGGTAGACTGACATGTTAATCTTATCACTGTGTTCTAAAACACACACATACGGGAAAATAAGTACGACAAATCTGTTGTTGAGTAATGAATGGAAATTAAGCGAATCAGAACACAGGTCCAAGACCAAGACTCTGACACACAATAATAGTGAGAAACTGAACATGTGAACCCAGAAACATGAGACTGAAAGAGACAGAAAGAGAGAGGTGGAGAGTGAGAGGAGGGAGAGAGAAAGGGGGAGAGAAGGGTAGAAGGAGAACTGTGAGATGGAAAGTATGCAGCTGGAGGCTTGATAACACAGATGCTTTCATGAGAGTGGTATTATTAGCACCTAGGTACTGACTGCTCAAGAAAAAATGTCAAAGAGAGAAAGTGACAGAGAGAGAGAGAGAGAGAGAGAGAGAGAGAGAGAGAGAGACGGAGAGACGGAGAGACGAAGAGAGACAGAGAACGTGTATGTGAAAAAAGTGTTCCAGTGAGAGAATGGAAAAAGAGAATATGAAACCAAAACAGAGAGGACGGAAAAAATGCAGGGCTAAGTGAGCGCACACAAACACATGTGTCTCCTAAGGAGATAAGTAACACACTAACAGAGAAGACTGTAGACCAACAGGTCCCCAGAACGCTTTGTGACAACACAGCCTATAAGCTCCACGCAAAGAGAGGCACCAACTCCAACCATTTACATGTTTTCTTCAGACGCTTCGCATAAGACGACATGGCGTAACAGAAAACGATTAGAAAGAGTCGATCCAGCGGGCTGAGACCCCAGACAGCAAAATGTGGAATCTAAGAACTGGTGCTTTGTTCTGGAACAGTACCATTGGTCTTTATGTTTCTGTCACTCACGTCAGACAGAGTATTCGCATATAGCTACAAAAACCCTGTGAAAGCCGGCAACGACTCCCACGCACGTCTAAACGTTTACATCACCTGCCGGCAGACAACACAGAGACATTGTGTTTCATAGAGACCAGGGGCCTGTACCATGATGGTAGTTGAACAAAGTCAGGGTTCCAGGATTGGTTCAGGATTGACAAAATCAAACCGACGCAATCAGGCTTTATTGGTACCATGAAGCAGCTCATCAACTTACTTTGTCAACCCAGGCTTTGATCCTTAAACTCTGATTACTCCGCGCGCGCGTGCACATAAAAGAGTAACGTCGGCACCGAACAACCAATCACGTTCGATATGGATAGGGCGAGAGCAATATATTTTGTCCGCGGAGGAGCAAGAAATTAATCTTCAGAAATATGAAGAATATAAAAATGTTTTTCAAGCACGCAGTAACACCGTCTCTGCTGCCAAAGCAAGAGAACAATCTTGGAGGATCATTGCTGATTGTTAATGCCGAAGTGAAAGAAATAAATTTTATAGGCGATTAATGTAAAAAAATGATTTTAGGCTAATCATATTGAAAATGAAAATGTGTGTATTCATATATATATACGTAATTAATTCCTAGCTTCTGTTCTCTGTTGCAATGGCTTCACATTTTACACACATTATTTATATATACAAATAATGTGTGTAAAATGTGAAGCCATTGCAACAGAGAACAGAAGCTAGGAATTAATTACGTCACCAATATGTGTCTTTGCTCACCGCTGATTGGTCCAACTTCTGACTTAGATCTCGAATGCAGAACATAGCCTGCCCCGGAGCAGGTTAGCCGTGCAGCGTCAGATACCATGGCAACGAATACCGATTGAAGCCGAGCTACTTACATGGTACCTAAAACCCAGGGTTAGGGAAAACTTAACTGAAACATAGCTGGCTAGCCACCAGAACCAGCTTCATGGTACAGGCCCCTGGTTGCGAGACACAGGTGAACTGGTATAGACAGAGGACTTTAGAACCAGTCAACAGCTGGCACACTGACGTATTTGGTTGGTCTAATATGCACGGTTGGCGGCTTACACAGGCTGGCACACACACAGCTCTGTAGTCTCTCCTAGTCTACAGCTTAGGAACCTGCCATGCATACCTGAATGATTCAGTGTGTTTGTGTGTGTACAGTAAAGCACAGTACAACTGGTCAGTGTTTCCATTAAGACACCTCCCAAGTGTAACTTGAGAGGTCGTCCCACGATGACCTAAATTGTAACGACCCGTTGTGATAATGTGTGACCTTTATCGCAAGAGAGAAGCTCACCGTGATTTGGACACACACGTTGGCCTGATTCTGGACGGGATTGAGTCAGGTCTAACAGAGGACGGAAAAATTTACCTTTGTGATGAGAACAAAGTGCTGTTGTGACACAGTGGAATATTCCATCACATGACGTCTCAGCTGGCTCCTTAAAGTCAACATCTTCGAAGGAACTTTAACCTCGGTTACTGGCAAGCCCGATTGATTATTCAATCGTCTGCGCAGGTCTGTCTGTCTCTGTGTGTCCGTCAGTATGTATGTGTGTGTGAGTGTGTGAGTGTGTGTGTGTGTGTGAGAGGAGGGAGCGAGTGAAAAAAAGAGCTAGAGATGGAGCAGCTGCTCTAGTTTAAGCACCTGTCTCATTGTTTCCGCTTCCACCTATCCATGGAGAGCAGGCCGCTCGTAGGGAAGTACACACTAGATAAATCTGACATTATTCAACAAGTGCTCACAGCCAGCGTGGCCTTTCATGTTAAGAGCCTCAATGGTTTGTGGTTTCTCACAGTTCTTCTGTTTCATGGTGCAAAGCAGTCTGTAGAAACATGGCCAGTTCAAACGTCGCTCTCATCAGCAAACCTAACTGTGTGTGTGTGTGTGGGTGTTTTCTGTTTGCTTTGAACACATGGCTCATACCAGAAAATTGCAAGTCATAGGACCTGGTCTTTAGTTCTGGAAATAGCCTCCAATTTCTCCCTTTTCAATCTCCCTTCTTCCTGTATACGACTCTGTCCATCATGTTCCTTCCTGCCTTTCGACTCCAGTGGAAAATGTTTCGGAATCTAAGACAAGCTACAAAGTGTGGAAGAATGTTGTGTACACAGAAAAATGCATTAGTCAGATTTCCACTGAACTAAGTCAGGCCATGTGACACACAGGAAGGCCATTTGGCCAATTCACAACAAAAAGGCCAGTTGGCCATGGTCTTGTGAATAAAAATACTAATTGGTTTCACAAGTAAAATAAATATTTTTGTAATAGGTTTTTCTGTAACAGTTTCTGCTGACAAAAAACCCCATTGATTTCATAGTCAAACAAACAAACAATTTCCATTGAACATGGAAACATGGAAAAAATGTCCAGATTCAATGTCTGAAAACAGAATAACAGTACTGTGTGTGTCCTTTAAAGAGACTAGAACAGTGCTGGACATGGATGAAAAAGGTCAAAGATTGGCAGTACTCCGAGGTCAGTGGCCTGTACCCCGCAAAAGCCGGAGGTTCATGCAGGCTGGAGTACACCGGAGGTTCATGTAGGCTGGGGTACACTGGAGGTTCATGTAGGCTGGGGTACACCGGAGGTTCAGGTAGGCTGCGACGGGGCTTAGCAAAGTTCCCTGCCAGCTATACCTGAATGCTGTTAATCATCTTGTGATGTGTTCACCTTGTGTAATCCTGCCCGGTTTAAGGAGACCACATGATCGCGATTGGCTCGGCTCATCCGAAATCACACTGTCATGCATCTCGTGCTATCTAAAAGTGACCTTCCTCTTTGTACACATTTAACTGGCAATCATCCTCCCTAAAGAGGTTCAGGTGTGCGGCAGCTCATTTGGGGAGGTGGGGGTGCTCCTCTGTCTTTCATCCGGATACAATTGGTCATCTGTCTCATTTCATCATCTAAACCAGGATAGGATCAGTTTGTGAGGTGTGACTTTCAGCTGGATAGAGATATGTAATGGATGATTACGGGATATTCAGAAAAGCAATTCTTCCACTCAGTAACAGCAGTACCAGACATTATCCATTCACATCATTATCCGAACGCATTTACTGAAAATGACAATTTCGCACAAAAACTTCCCGGTTGACTTTGACACTGTTATAATTACGTTTATAGCATAATAACTTTTGATGAGATCAAGTTACAGCCATAAATTTTACCAGAGAAAATACAAATAGCTGTTCCTCATTCTTCACCTACAGTGGCTCAAGTGGCTGGTTGTGTGTTTAAGGAAAGTGCGTGACCATCACCAGATGTTATCAGACACTTAGGAAGCGCAAACGCATGCGTGTGCAATAATAAAAACATCTTTATGAGTGGAAAAAAAGGAGGACATCCTACTAACAGAATGCACACAAACACATGTTTTTCTATCCTTGTGGGAACTTAAACCTAACTTTAAAATGATCCAGTAATGCACATGACGTGATGTATTGTAATTATAACTCTGGGCCCATACATGTTTAAAATTAATCCTGAGGCAGAAATAACCTTTGTCCTTGTTGGGACCAAATTGTCAGGTTTTTATATGTTTGTGGGGACTTCTGGTCTGAAGATGTGTAGTAACACTAGGATCTCTCCCACTTAAACACGCACACGCACACTAGGGCTGCACGATATTGGAAAAAAATTACATTGCGATATTTTTTCCCCCAACGATATATATTGCGATATTGCGAGCCATCAATCCAGGCTAAAGTCAATAATTACCATTCCATCAGACCGTACCGTCAGACTCATGTAGGGCTCTGTTGTCCTGCTGGACCATAAGTCTGTTGTAGCTGCATAGTATTCCACGTGTGACAGCTCTGCTTCAATCTGAGATCTGCATTTTCCATACAGCTCTAATATGTGCAGGATGGTATAACATACCGCGTGTCAAGCTTTCGGATAATTTCCTTAAATCCCTTTTTGGTGACAGTGTTTAATGGCAACATATCTTTAGCGATATAAAACGTTATTTTTACGTTGTGGTGCCGTTTTAAGTGATCAGACAAATTGGTGGTTTCTCCTTGTTTTGAGGCCACAACTTTATAACACTCCAGGCAAAGTACCTGTTTATGGTCTACATACTCATTTTTGTAGCCGTTTATGTATAAAATAATAATAATTATACATAATAATTACATCTCCCGACTCCTTGGTTGTGTAAATACATCCATCGTTTATTTAGCTACGCATGTCAACGATCAGGAACAAAGAAAACATATCGTTTAGTGAATATTTTAGACGGTGAGTTTATGAGTTCGCTACGTGATCGTGGATTTACGAGACACGAGAGAGAAGCTCCGGACCGCGCATGTTGCTATCGGTTGCTACGACGACGCAAACAAATTATTGCTAGTGCGCATGTCCATCATGACGTCATGGGCCAGTCAACTCGGAAGATCCAAGCTCCATGTTGGCTTTTTGAGCACTCGCATTGGAATGTACGGGGCTTCCCGCAGAACACTGTATTCAGTTCTCTTAATACATTCATGGTGCTACCGTTCTCTTAATACATTTATGGGTGCTACCCTTATTCACATCGCATGTTCCGACGGTGTGACTATCGCGCATGCGCACATCGCGATGTCGGTGTTAAAACCGAATATCGTTCAGCCCTAACACACACACACGCACACACACACGCACACACACACGCACACACACACTTTCCATTGTTCCAATTCCACTGTGTCATCATCACAGACTACTTGCAGTGGCCTTCATTTGACTGAAAACGAGGTCAAAGTCTCCTTAGTCAAAACCTCTGATTGTGCATTATGCCTTTTTCCCATATAGGCTAAATGCAGCCAAGGAAAAGGAAGCAGTTAAAATGCTGTACAATATAGAAGAACCATTTCCCAACGTATACAACCGTACACTCCAAACAAAACAAGTAAGAATGTTGATCTAAATACATTTGAACTTCTATTGGACTACTCATTTTGTCCTCATTATAATGGAAATATGACAGTACAAATCCACAGAAAAGCCTTTGAATGACCATCATGGACTTGTGTGTGGCCATCACTCCAGCACATGTGCAGCACATTTGTATTTGCTAAAGCATGAAGGCTGGTGCTGGGCAATAAAAATGTAAAGCAGCATTACCAGTACTCTTAAAAAGTTGGGTTAATGATACTTCCTTCAGAATATTTTTTTCACTCTCAAATTTCAAAAGGCAACTTCACAGAAACATAGTAAAAACGTAATATTTCAATGTGACAAGAATTAAAGCCAAGATAGCCAATCCTTAGCCAAGCACACACAAATATACTGTCCCAGTTAGGATAAAATCACATTTGTACCCAAATGTTCAATATTCCAGTCTCGCTATGGTGGAAAATATCAATGTTCTTGCTGATGGAGCCATGTCAACCCTTATGGAATGAAACCATTCGCATGTGGGTGTGATGTGGGTGGGAGTGGAGAGGGGACTAGACAACTAGTGCCCTCATCTTTAGAAAAGACAAACATACTGGGAGCTATGGAATGCATTTAGTTACCATCTCTGTATTAAACATGGGCATTTACGCCCACACAAACCACCAAGAGCACAAACTGGCATGCCATTTAGCAGGGAGCCAATAGAAAGATGCCACCACAATAAACACGCTTACCTTCAGAGTGTGGTCATTAAAAACATCTTCGGTCACTTTGCATGCGATAAGGGCGTTTGGCAGGTCGGTGAACTGCACATCCACCGTCGCATCAGCACCAACGCTCTTCTCCGAGTTCTGCATCTTTCGGACCTGACAGAACTTGCTCTGGTCGCGCCCGGTTTGTTTTTTTCTTCAACTATTTAGGTTCAGACTTTGCAAAGCTGTCTGCGAATAAACGGTGGTCCTCCGCGTTAGCTGTCAGCTAACGTTAGCATGCAGGCTAGCTAGCAAAGCGCTTAGCTAGCGAAAATCTCAACTATGCAAGCTCATTCAAAATGTTATTATAAATATGCTCAAATAAAATAAACGATATGTTGTTCATGGTAAAATATTTCCGGGTAATTAACGTGACATTCAGTAAGCACACTAACCTAAAAACTGAAAGTGCTATTTTGGTACCGTTGCCCCATCGGATAAAGGAGATGACGTCAACGCGACGACAAACAGCTGATGCGATTTTCCGGTTTTAACTGTGGTTACGCAGCTTTCAGATCACATCAATTCTGGATTGATCGAGACATTACATGCGGGTTTATTAATTATATTTTTGTATACCATCTGTCAGATCTCTGCTTGTGTGCTACGCTGATCTATAGCAAATTATTGAAACTCTCGAAGGTGATTGTACTTTAAATAATAAGTAAATATATTTAAGATATTTATTTTCTTAGTCGGACTCGGTCACAGTCATGTAGTTATGTTTCCCCATTGCAAATGTATGCTGTTCACTGACGCATAGTAAGGTGACATTTTGATAATCGAGTATTTTATCAAGTTAAAATAAAAAAGCCATGCTGTTAGTGTATTATTGTCAAAGCAACACTGTCCGCTACTGTTTGAAAACGCAACCAGAGAGATGTATAATGCCTACAATAGACCCATGGAATTGTATGGTTCTCTAAAATAACAAAAAAATATATATTTAAATACAATTTCAAATTTTATTTCACTTTTTGTAATCACCCAAATGCATTTCGTTAACACTTAAAGCTGATCATCAATGCAATGAACAACAACATGTATTGATCGTAGATAACACAGTCAGGACGGTACAGATCCCTTTCCTGTTTTTCCTCTGAATGTCAGGCTTGAGGTCAAAAGGTACAGCTCTGACTGTCAACCGCTACGCTTATAGCTCCACTCACCCTAAAGCCTGAAATAGGATAATGACTACACATAGGGATAGGCAACAAGTTCATAGATAGGTGGGATAAATGACCGAATCAGAGCCTCAGCCTATGTGTGACTTTAATAGAGAATATATACCTAGAAAAGAGCACGTAAGAGAGTGTATGGGGGAGGGTAAATATGTTTCCGGGTTGTTGTGGGAATGTGCGGGGGTCATATGGAGGACGACTAGTGTCGTGGACACCGTTCTGATGGATCCGGCCTTGGAGTGGACCTGATATTCTTGTGGGATTCTGAGACAGGGCTGGGCTTTACACTGGGGTGGTGGTATCGGCTCCAGTGCTGAAAGGTATGGGCAGGCTCTGGGCGGATTTAAAGGAAGCAGGCTGGTCATGTGCGGATCAGCATCCAGAACTCAGCCTAATCCTACAGAGAAGGAGCAGGAGGGAGGGAGGGAGCGAGAGAAGGAGATTGTACTTTTTCACGGACTCTACACAGGCGCTAGTTGCAGACTCTAGCTCCAGGTAACGACAACTCAAAGCTGTGCTTGTGTACTCGGAAACCTATACTTTTTTCAGCGACTTCTTCACACTCAGCCTGAACTCCTGGACACATACTAGAACGAAACCATAGACGTCCTCCTTCCAATTGTGTGTTGGTCTCTCAGAAACCATGGCCCAGTCTGAAGCTACTGGCTTTAGCCCTGACCTCTCCAACAGAGGCCTTATCCACAGCCCTACAGGAACCAGTACCGACAAAGAGATGCAGAGAGAACGAGATAAAGACAAGGAGGAGGACGTCGAACTGGCAGAAGAAGTGTTGGAATTAGGGGAGGAGGTAGGCGAAGACATGGAGGACATTGAGATGGAGGAAGGAGGTACAGCTGAGAATGTTGAAGTGACGACGGAAGCTAGAGGGGTGGTCGGATCACAGGGCGACGAGGAGGAAGAAAAAAACGTTAGTTTAAAGGACAAGAAAGAGGAACCGAACATGCCGGCTGATGTAATTGAAGAAATTAATATCAATTCTATAGAGTCTGTTGAAGAACGTGAGGCCGCTGAGAGACCCCCACTGGCATTTAGATTGCCAGGCCAGCCTGTTCAGAACCCTAAGGTTATTACAGAATCGCCACAGGAGGAGAGAAGAGAGTGGAAGGAGGAGGCAGGAGGGAGGCATGAAGAGAACGAGTTAGTCACTCTGTGTACGGAGAAGAGGGGGGCAAGAGCAGATTCCAAAAGAGAGACTAGGTCCGTTGCTGATGAAATAGGACAGGGTGCGGAGTCAGAGAAGCTAGAAGAGCTATCTGTTACTGATGAGCCAAAGACCAAAGAGAATGACACATCTGCAGAGGTGGATATTCTGCAAACCATTTTGCCTTCTAATGAGGCATTGATGACAGAAGACGGAGTAAGTTTGACGTCAACAGAAAATCTAGGCATGTCCACTAACGATGAGGTAGAGAGTAGAGAGAAAGAGGTGTGTACAGAGAGCAAAAGGCTAGAAACTGTGTCCTCTACTGATGAAAAAGCTCAGGATGTGCCGATGCCCACCAGCAAGGTACCTAATAATGCGATCACTGCAATACAGAGTGAAGTAAGAGGGAATCAAGTAACTGAGCACTCTCGAACAACGTCCACAAGTGAAGACACACAGCTGAACAAAGGCCAGGAAGAGGAGCCCAAACATCCGCCAGCCAGCAGTAATAGAAAGACAAACAACAACAATGTGGCAGACAATAAACATGTTGGTTCAGAAGAAGAGTCCAATGGGAGCAAGGAGATGAGTGGAATCAGTAGAGTTTTAGGGGAACTGGGAGAGACAACTAAAGAGGATGTTTCAAATACAGAGGCGGCAACATCATTATCCTTTACCGAGCTAATGGAGAACGTAGCAATGGAGAGTCAACCGACAACAACTGTCCTTCCATCTGTTGAGGGAGGTGAGCGAAGGAACAGAAGCAGGAAACAGCCCCAAATGAATGAGGAAAGTGCGACCGTTGGTAGAGAGGTGGGAGGTTTACAACACACAGAACAGCAGTTACAGGTGGGAGAGAGTGGCCGTGAAAGGGCATCGGAGATAGTTTGGAGTAGGGGAGACCTACAACATGCTTGGGATAACTACGGGGTCGTGAGGGACACCAGAATCAACAACATAGGGAAGAAGGATGATAATGTACAGATATTTGAGGAAGAGAGACATAGTGGAGGTATGGAGAAGCGGACAGATACCCCTTTTGAGCGTGACAACCTGGCCGGAGAAGAGGAGGAAGTGAAAGGGGACGGGGCTGCGGTTGAACCGCAGATACAGATTCTCCAGGGCACAGTGGGAGATGCACAGGAGGAGTATGAGGATACAGGGAATGTCGAGGAGGCCTTTGAGATTGATGAGGGAGAAGACCGTGATGAAGGACAGGCATGTGAGGTCTTTCTGGATGAGCCCAAGGCTGTGGATCATCTGGGAGTTCAGGAGATGGAGCATCCAGTCCTGGTCTCAGAGATAGAGAGAGTAGGAGTTAAAGAAGAGGGTGAGTTGGAGTATCAGCCAGTGACAAACATTGACGATAACCCAGAGCCGCAGTCAGAAGAAGGGGTAAAGCTTGTGGAAGAGCTAGTGGGGATGTTCAAACCTGCAGCAGAGGAAGACAGCGAGATCCGAGAACACCTCCCGCCTGTCACTAAGGATAAGCCAGTGAAGGTTGGGAATGAAGACACAAGATGGAAGGTAAACGACAAAGATATGGAGCAAGAGATCAAAGGTCACAAAGTTCTGTTAGAGAACGGGTTCCCTGGAACCGAGGAGATAAGACGGCAACTGCTGAATGAGATGCTGCTATCTTCGACCAGGCTGAAAAAACGAGAGGTGAAAGATGAAGTGACAGTTTATAGAGATAAGGTGACCTCCTGCAGGAGTAGTAATGAGTGGAACAAAGACTGGAACAAGATGCAGGCCTCAGAGGAGGTGCAGACATGTGTAAAGGAGGACTGGATCAAGAAGCAAGTCACAGGAAGGGTGCAGACCCTTGGTAAAAAGGAGGACTGGATCAAAAAGCAGGCCCCAGAGGAGGCACAGATCCACAGTGGTAGGGAGGACTGGATCAAAATAGGAGCCTCGGGGGGGGTGCAGATCCCTGGTAAGACAGAGGACTGGATCAAGAAGCAGGTCCCAGAAGAGGTGCACATCCCCAGCAAGATAGAGGACTGGATCAAGAAGCAGGTCCTAGAGGATGTGCACATCCCCAGCAAGAAGGAGGATTGGATCAAGAAGCAGGTCTCAGAAGAGGTGCACATCTCCAGCAAGAAGGAGGACTGGATCAAGAAGCAGGTTGCAGAGAAGGTGCACATCCCAAGCAAGAAGGAGGACTGGATCAAAAAGCACGTCCCAGAGGAGGTGCACATCCCCAGCAAGAAGGTGGACTGGATCAAGAAGCAGGTCCCAGAGGAGGTGCACATCCCCAGCAAGAAAGAGGACTGGATCAAGAAGCAGGTCCCAGAAGAGGTGTACATCCACAGCAAGAAGGAGGACTCAATCAAGAAACACGTCCCAGAGGAGGTGCACATCCCCAGCAAGAAGGTGGACTGGATCAAGAAGCAGGTCCCAGAGGAGGTGCACATCCCCAGCAAGAAAGAGGACTGGATCAAGAAGCAGGTCTCAGAGAAGGTGCACATCCCCAGCAAGAAGGAGGACTGGATCAAGATGGAAGCCTTGGGGGGGTTGCAGACCTCTGGAAAAAAGGAGGATTGGATCAAGAAGGCTTCAGAGGAGGCGCAGACATCTGGAAAGAAGGAGGACAGGATCAAGAAGCAAGTCCCAGAAGTGCCGCAGAACACCGCTAGAAAGGATGACTGGATAAAAGAGCTGAAGTCAGTAATCAAAGAGGTGGTGCAGTCCACAGAGAAGGGAGATGATCTATTGAAGAAGAAAAAGAAAGTGGTGATCATGGAGGAGGCACCCACTGTCATGCACCAAAAGAAAGAGCTGAGGATGGATGAAAAGAAAGAGAAGGAAGAGCAAAAGGTGGTGAAGGAAGAGAAGGAGGAGCAGGGGGAGCCAAGGAAATCAGTGAAGCTGCTGAGTCCAACTCATCCCAGTCGAGACAGTGACAGCGCAGAACCCCAGGAGTACGCGATCTCTCTCTATGGCAAGGTACTGCAGCACCAACATCTAACTATTGTTTTGTTGCCTTTAATGTTCAGAACATCACAGATAAACTGACAATGGCATATGTGCAGGGCAGAAATAATTAACTTTTACTACTACATGACAGGCCAACCAAAGAGGTTAATTTCTATATGTTTTTTTACGCTGCATCACCCTGAACAGGCCCCGGTTCTACTCAACTCGAGTCCTGAATGGCTTCAGGAAATCGAATGAAAAGTATTAATAGCAATAAAATCCTATTTCTTGATCGATAATGATCAACATACGGGGCTAAATGTACATCTACTCATATAGCTAATTATATAATGGGGTATCCCTTCAAACGCCATTTGTTGTGAAGGCTAGCTCAGACACCATCCGGTCAAAGCTCCCACTAATTCCAGTACGCTGTTCAGACATTGTTTTGTGGTGCAGGTTTACCGTATCGTTTGAAAAACTGGAATGCCCTCCTGTATTGATAGAAAGAGAGAAATGCAGTTGTTGTTAGCATTAGCCTACCTAGCCCATTTGGTCTTTAGTCGGTTCATTTTTACTACATAGTTTACAACATACCATGACACTGGCAGTGATTCACGCTTTCTCATTGCATGTGGGTCATTCAGTGTTGTGTTACCTGTCCAATGATTGCATTGGAAGTGTTTCTTGTAGATCTGTGTAATATATGTGGGCCTAAATGTGGCATGCTGTTGAATTGCGTGTGTGATGACATTTGAACCTATCGTGATCTACTTATCCCATCCCATTAGGAGAGTGATATCCCACTGTAATCCTCCTCTTTGGGTGATTGTGCACACACACACACTACGTGCCTCACTGTCCTGTCTGTGCCTGTGTGTGTGTAGCTTTCTAGTAGTCTCTCTATGATGGTTGTCTGCCACAAAATGGCTCCAGTCTAACATCCACTGTGTCACTCATCTCTGTCCAGTTGAAATCCTATTAAATATTTGTAACTATTGGAATTAACAAAACATTTCTTAAAGCCTGTCTCGGCTCGACTGTGTCACTGTTACAACCAGTGAACAAAAACATTAATTTAGATCTTACTAAATGACATTGTGATCCCTTTGGCTACATTGGTTAAGAGTGTCAACCAGAGGTTGTGGAGTTGACTAACAGCTGTGCTACAATGTATACTATGTGTGTGTGTGTGTGTGTGTGTGTGTGTGTGTGTGTGTGTGTGTGTGTGTGTGTGTGTGTGTGTGTGTGTGTGTGGGTGTGTGTGTGTGTGGTTAGATTAAAAAATACCATATTGTGATTGGGTTATGTCTGGAGTTAGCACGCCGTAGGCCCAAGATGTGATAAAAGCTCATTCCGGTGTTAACTGAAGGCGCCCTGCTGAAGGATTAAGGAAAAATGTCCTAATATCCTGACCTGGTCTCCCTGGGCACCTGCTCAAATAATACAATAGAGGTCTTTGTCTTGGACTTGGATTGATAGCGATCAGGGCTCCTTGGCCAAGGCCATACCATGCCGGAGGCAGGAGCTCCAGTGTTACCTTGTAGAAAAATACCCGGAGCAGAGTTATTAAATACCCAGAACGAGTTAGAGCAGAGTTATTAAATACCCAGAACGAGTTAGAGCAGAGTTATTAAATACCCAGAACGAGTTAGAGCTCAGTTATTAAATACCCAGAACGAGAGCATCAAATCAATTGTTACACAACACAAAGACAACATAATGGAAACACCTGGCTGTGATCTCATGTTTGCGAGTACACATTTATCAGATTTTCAGTTAATTTTGTTCAGATTTATTTTATTATTCACGTTGAAATGATTATTACAAATGTAAACATTAATAACTCCGAACGAGAGTCAGTGAAGTGTTACCTGTTGGCTGTTTGTTGTGACAATATCACGCGACTACATTAACGCTTGGTGTGTGTGTAGGCCTTCCTCAGCCCAGCCACGCCCAAGGGTGTGGAGGGTAATGAGTTTTCCCTTTTTTCTCTTTCTCCCTCTCTTCCACTCTTTCTCTGCCTTATGCTATAGCCCCCATCCAGTCTTTCTCATGGGTTACCCCCCCTGCCCCCTCTGTCTGATACTAAGTTGATTATCTGGCCTGCTGGTATGTGACAGACTGAGGTGTGTGCGGAGACAAGTAGACTCATCTATCGCCATGAGCAACAGAACCACAGTTCCATTGAGACGATTCAGAGAGGGTGGATGATCTCAGAAGATCACAGTACGTTATCAGTGCTTTATGCTGGTGACAGATGTCCACCCACTAAATATGTACGATGTGTGTGGTTGGTGAAATGCCACAAAGACCAGTATGTTTTGTATATTTGTGTTTCTCTGTGTGTTTGTGCGTGTGTGTGTGTTTGTGTGTGTGTTTGTGCGTGTGTGCCTGTGTGCCTGTGTGCCTGTGTGTGTGTGTGTGTGTGTGTGTGTGTGTGTGTGTGTGTGTGTGTGTGTGTAAAAACACATTGGCCTTTTCCACCAGAATCAGAACGATGCTATGAGTGAAAGGGCTGAGGATTCCATCAACCTACGCACTGACCCCAGAACAGAACTTACATTGTTCTACCAACCCACACAGGCAGCATACCCATAAAGATTGACTGGAACAGTTATTCCCCGAAATTTAAGGACTAAAAACCTGTTGCATCAAGAGCCTTTAATTTCAACATTGCAGGTTAGTGCGATGAATTTAGAAATGAGAGAAATAGATCATAAGAAATTAGAGAAGACCCCATGGACCTCATTATTATTCCAAAGATTGTTGTACTCGGTTTGGAATGAAGACATATAGCTCAAATCAACGCATCAGAAATACATCTCCTGAGGTGAATTAAAGATGTCTCAACAACCTCTAACACACAAACAGCTTATCCATTAAATTATGGCTCCATGCGTTAACAAAGATGGGAATGCGCACAGGGATCTGTCTCTGCGCCCTGTTCTGCATAACCACACCCCACATGAACCATGGACGCCCACAGTTCCAGAGTTCTTCAACCCGGTCCAGCCACAACAAGAGACAGAAACATCCAACGGTTTCGCTAACAGATGCCAGAGTGAATAACTGATTTAAGGCAGATTGGGTTACGGATCGGGCTTTTTCTTTGGAAGGTTACATACTTTGGGGGCTCCGGAGTCCTTAACGTGGGTGTTAATGAGTCTTTAACATGTGTTAACGAGTCCATAACGCGTGTTGTCACTATGGCTTGGTTTGACATAGCAGCCAAAAAGCTGGGGTTCCCTACCATCGAGCTGTTTGTCAAGGTAAGAGTTTAGATTGATGATTGAAATGGCTCGTTCTGCCCGGGTTTTTCTTCTCAAGGTCCTCTGGTGACTGGAGAACGCCCCGGAAGTTTCAAACATGCATGGGAGTGTTTTAGCAAACAATAAATAATGAACAGAACTTTTGCTAGTGGCTGTTTAACGGTCTTGATGAGTAGATACGATTCCTTGTGCGTGTCACCCATCGTAGGCTGGCAGCGATGGTGAGAGCATTGGGAACTGTCCTTTCTCCCAGCGCCTCTTCATGATCCTGCTGCTGAAGGGAGTCATCTTCAACGTTACGACAGTCGACCTCAAAAGGTTTCGGTCATTTGCCGGCGCATCTATTACATTATATTTCTATGTTACATTTTGCAAGACATTCCGTCCCTAATTCTTAATTATTCCTATTCGGACGCTCTTTAAGAACCGGTGTTATTGCTTTGCCTAGAAAACCGGCAGATCTTCAGGACCTGGCCCCGGGGACCAACCCTCCATTCGTCACGTTTAACGGGGAGGTGAAGGTGGACGTGAACAAGATAGAAGAGTTCCTGGAGGAAAAACTCACACCACCGCGGTACGCGCCCTGCACCTCCTGTCTCGTTCTCGCAATCAAACTCCCACTTCCTGTATTTATCGGGGCCAATCCTGACATCTAATGCATCTCACCCTCAGGTACCCCAAGTTGGCGACTACTCACCCGAAGTCAAACACAGCGGGTATTGACGTGTTCGCAAAGTTCTCTGCCTACATCAAGAACTCTCGCAAAGATATAAATGACAGTAAGTTCTGTGTATGTGTGCTGAAATTGTACATGTTAGTCTCTAATTGACACTACAGTGACTGTGTTTATGTACATTTTGTACCTTGCCTGTGTAGGCTTGGAGAAAGCCCTGCTGAAGTCCTTATCTCGGCTGGATGAGTTTTTGTGTAACCCTCTGGGAGAGGAGTTGAATGCCAACAACGCAGAAAACTCCCAGGAGGCCACACGTCGCTTCCTGGACGGACCTGATCTCACACTGGCAGACTGCAATCTCCTGCCCAAACTACACATTTTAAAGGTACTATAGAAACAACCTAGTGTATCCCCCGGGCTACTGCTGATGCTAAATGCTAATGCTGAGGTGTGAGTTTGGTAACTGCCCACCCGTATCAAGAACGTGGCACAGTGCAGATCAACATTAGTAGAGATGAGCAATTCGGAGAGCATGGATAAAGCCAACCGACAATTATAAAAAGGCTACTGCTGTGGCACAGACTATGGCATGCTAGCTGGTAGCTAGCTATTTGCACAGACCTAATACACCGCACTAAATATTATTTTAAGTTGCCTACCTGGCCACTGTAGTTATTGCCAATATAAAAAAACGTCAGCATGAAGAGGCAAAACGTGACATGTCTGGCACCATCTTGCTAGCTTAATATCTAGGGCTTTCTACAACAATGGCTACATTTGCACCCTTACTAAGTTAGCTAACATTGACCGGCTACTAGCAACACAGAAAGGCACATGCCAGACAAGAATGCTAGTGCTATACAGTCACCTAGAAACCTTTTTGTCATTGGCCAGATGCTCGAACCGCTATGTGACCTGCCACACCAGAGATGCTAAATATGCTCATCAGGCATTAGACCATCTTACTTATCTGTTGTATGTGATGTATCTGTGATGAAGTGATGTACTTTCTTTCTGAAGTGTTTTCAACCTTAAAGCTATCCTGGTCCTTTTACTTTTGTTGTTGCCTGGTTCCAGGTGGTTGCCAGGAAGTACCGTGGCTTTGAGATTCCAGCGGATATGGTGGGGGTGTGGCGCTATCTAAACCACGCCTATGAGAGGGAGGAGTTTACCAACACTTGTCCTGCGGAGCGTGAGATCGAATTCGCCTACATGGACGTAGCAAAACGAATCAAATAGAGAGAAGGAGCGTGTGTGTGTATGTGCGTGTATGTGTGTGTGTGCTTGTATGTGTGCTTTTGGGGGAGCGTGTGTGCGTGTGTGTGTGTATGAGAGTGTACGTGTTAGTGTCTTTTTGCACTCACTGGTTGGGTTGCACAGAGCTCATATGTGATGTATCATGTCTGATGTGAATGTTTTGACGAATGGATAGAGGTCTGCATCCCGCTCACATACAGTCATTAACCGCACACATTGGCGGGGCCAGCCTAGTGAAGAGGTAAAATAATGCTCTGTACCTCATGAAACTCTGGCCGAAGCTTGTGTAGTGCATCATAATCTACAGTAGGGGGCGGTGTTTGCTGTCACATGAAACACAGACTGTTATAATGCTAGATTACTAACATGTACAACCTTAAATCCAGTGCTATCTACTAACAATGCATCATTATCAAATGGTCATAAAACAACTACAATCATTGTTTACAGTGTTGTGTTAAATTAAAGAAAGCTACACTCTGTTAAGTTACTTTTCTTTACGGTAGTGTCTCTTCGCCATATGTAGGGAAATAATATGAATTGTATAATTTAGTCTGACTATTTGCTACGGATGTTTCATAAAAGCTAAATCTGTGTTCTGCTCATTTCATGTTAACAATCTAAATATTATTTTAATCATCTGATTTCAAACTATTTGATATTGAATTTCTCATGGTCGACAGGACACAGCATATTGGCTGTTAGTGGGAGTTGCTGTTGAGACGCTCACCTGACTGGTCTTTCTGAACAAGTTAAATCTGAAGCTACTTTGATTGTGGCTGAAGTGTGTATTGTTTCTGTCTAATCTGTGAACCCAGCTGACACAACTCTGTCTTCTCGCCTTATCATCCTTACCCGACGAAAACAAATAAACAGATTTTCAAACAGTTGAGAGAGTGTCTTCATTATTATTGCATTTTCTAGGTTTGACATCTTTTTAAAAACATTTAAATTAGTTCGACTTCCCCTTTAAGCCTCAGTAAGCCAGTCACTTCCAGTCACCAAGGCAATGACCTTAATGTGGCAAGCCAAACTTGAAAGCCCTAATATCAACAAGTGTAGTTTACGAAGCCAGAATACACATCGTCCCCAGGGGGACGTAGCCCCAGGAATTTAGGGGTTTTGTAACAAGAGTATAAATCTCCTATGCAAATCTGTGTCACCAGTGTTTGCTATCCTGTAGCATTACATACAGTATAACCAATGTGTACATAGCCTTTAAATAAGGCAATGGACTCTGAGCATTTGACTGATGATACAAATGCTTTATAAATATGTTCTGAGCCACTCAAAAAACAGTTATTTGTCTGTCTGCCCTCAACCTAGTCTTTCACCGTGAACCCGATGGTATGTATAATGAACCTCAACCAGTTAAGAGGATGGGGCCCATTGTGGGCATTCCGTAATGAACAACTGAGAGAAAGAAGGATCTGTAGAAAAATAAGCATCTCTTTATTGACGTGTAGCTTTTGTCATGCTTGGGTCATCTTTATTAGAACTCGCGCAGCGCATTCTCTTTCATCAGCGGTTAACAGACGTCCGTTCACAAAGGCATAAGTACACGGGTCTATGATAGGGGAATCTGATTGGTCAGTATGGTTATTGATGAGCCAATGAAAAGGTCAATGGTGGCGCCAGGCCTCCGATGCCCCGCTCCAGTGGTTGCCTAGGGCCCGAGTGTAGGATGTAGGGTAGGATGAGGGTAGGATGAGGGTAGGATGGCATGAGATTCAGTTTGGAAAGGACCATGGACGTTTCTAGGTGTGTTTGCAGGGTGGAGGATCAGTTCTGGGAGCAGTACTTCCAGAAGCACACTGTCGAAAGAAAATACAAGATTTTACTTTTGAAAACAGTGACATTAGTGTACAGTACAAAACAGGAAGCCAGTGACATAAATGTACGCTGACCAGTTGTTCCCACCTCTTTTATTGCTGGGTTTCTTGGGTTGGTGGGACTTCTTTCGGGTGCTGGGGTCTAATTGGTCAGTGCTGGTCCTGGATACAGTGACATTACCTCGTACATCCACAGGGGGCACTGTGGTGGTTTTCCTTGTGTCCTCTGCGGTCACCTAAGATGAAGACACAGAAGAAGTGACATTTGTGTTTGATTTTTCAACTCCTACCCTGAAAGGTAATTAAGGACAAGATGGTAATGTAATCTGTGTTCTTTCACCAGTGTTTAAGTGCTAATAGCCAAACTTTAGCAACTGTGATCAATGGTAGTGATTAATCAACTGTGTAAAACAGTATTGAAAACAATCGCCCTTAATAGTAACGTTAAACCAAAAATTGCCTTTCATTGCGTCGCTATTGGATCTCGCGTGGCAGCAAACTGCGCATGTGCAAATCAACGACACGCATTTGATATGAAGTGCTTTTGAAAATGTGTAATTTTTTCACTTTCACACTTTCTCGTGTGAAATTTGCTTGAATCTAGGATTTTGCTACTCACATTGAAACCCCAAATCAGTTGTCTGGCAAGACTTTACAAAATACATTTTGTGTGAAACTGCATTTCAAATAGGTGTATCATGAGCACAAGACAGTAATGTCACAAGTCTCTAACAGAGAGGTCCGATTGATTGTGACGATAGTGTCAATAAAGTCTTGACTTACAGCCTTGTTCTTTTTTGCTGAACTCCGCCCATTCGCCGACCCCCTGACCATCATGATCCTTCGTGTGTTGAGGCTGCTGTTCATTTTTCTGCTGAGCTCCTCCAGAGCCGACAGCATGTTCTGGATCTGGGCTCGTCTACCCGGACTGCTCGTCACCTCATCGGTTTTCAGCTGTCTTCTCAGGTCACGAGTGTGCGCAGGTGTCTTCTCTCTACTAACAGGGTGGGTCGTCGTTAACATTTCCTTCAGTGCTTTAGAAGTGCCGGTTGAGTGTGTTCTCGGTCGTACAGCTGAGATGTCCCTCTCTGGATCTGATGGCTTCATGTCTCCTGGAATATGAGCATGCACGAAACATTAAACATCTACAGTGCCCAGATCTTCACACCTTGGACCGAATGCCCTCCTCGTGTGTTTAATATCTCACAGTGATACAGTTGAGGTTTCTTCATGAAGAGTTGTGCCTTTTAACTCTCTCATATAATTTCTTTTTGGCAGTTCAGACCGTGATTACATTTGTGTGTTCTGCAAATAAAATATGATTGATTTCACTAAACGCATCAGCTCTGAGTCCGGTATGTAATGTTAACAAAGTTTACAGCTTTTCTCAGTCTGTTTCAGGGGGTCACTCTGTCAACTCAGGGGTATTGTTGTATGGCCACGAAAAGAGCTTCCGGAGGTCACAACCTCCCATGGCGTCACAACAGTCCCCTAGCAACAATGCTAGCAACGCCATGGAATCCCCCGGGACCAATGTCAACAAGTATGGAAGCGGGAGTGGACTGGAGTGGTTTGAGTGTCTGTGAGGGGGTGTGTGGGTGTGTGTGTGTGTGTGCGTGTGTGTGTGTGTGCACGTAAGACTCACTGAAATTATAATCCAGGATTGGGTGTGTAAGAGGAAAGTATAATACAGGCAGAGATGAGTGTGAGAAACAAAATCTTCCTCAACAATCACTGAATACCTTCTTCAATCTTTAACACGATTCTCCATCATCTATTCATCTTCTCGTACTCCTCCCTCACTGTCTTTTCCCGCACCTCGTGCCTGCACCTCGTCAGAATCTTACCTAATTCCTCCATCCATCTCTCTCTCTCTGTCTCTAATTATTCACAATTCCTTCCTACATACCTCTCCTCATTATCATTTCCTATTATTTCCTCTCACACAGTTGACATCACATCAGGTGTCCTCTCCATCCACCTCTCCATCCACCTCTCCATCCTCCATCCACCTCTCCATCCACCTCTCCATCCTCCATCCACCTCTCCATCCACCTCTCCATCCACCTCTCCATCCTCCATCCACCTCTCCATCCTCCATCCACCTCTCCATCCACCTCTCCATCCACCTCTCCATCCTCCATCCACCTCTCCATCCACCTCTCCATCCTCCATCCACCTCTCCATCCACCTCTCCATCCACCACTCCATCCACCTCTCCATCCACCACTCCATCCACCTCTCCATCCACCACTCCATCCACCACTCCATCCTCCCTCCACCTCTCCATCCTCCATTTACATCTCTGTAATCTCCTCTGTCATCCCTCTCTCCTTACCTCTAGCAGTCAGTAGAGTGGGGGCTGGGTCCACTCCAGCCCACATGTTAATCAGCACAGTCAGAACTCCCACCAACACGACCACAGGTCCTTTCTGCATGACGGCACCGTCTGACCACAATTCCTGAGCGTCACTGAACGGTGTTCAACCACGTCGTTTGGGTTTCAACCACAGGTACCAGTCGGGTCAGTTAACTCAAGTCTTCGGGGTTGCACCCGGGTTTGGTTGTAGTCTCAAAAGTTAAGTTGTCTCTGTTGTCTCCAGGTGTTGAGATGAACCTGGGTGTCTAGCGGCTGTCAGTCAAGTCAGTTGTTGGGTTCTCTGGTCTTTTCCAAATCTCGTTCTTTATTTCTCTCTCGGATGGCAGTGCAACTTGTAACACGGTTACATGTGTCGCTCAGCTCTGATGCGCCCCGTGAAGAAGGCTTGTCAAGAAGGTGGTTTGGTATCGAGGTGCGTTGGCGAATTTCGCTCCTGTCGTTTTTCTGACTGTAGCCCCGTCTCATCCTCTCTTTTTAAACCCGACGGTTCCCTTTTTATGGATCACACCAACACCGCGCCGTTAACCAATGAGAAGACTGCTATTTCCCCGTAATCCCGCCCGCTTCTTCAAGGCGGCTAGGTGACATTTGGCGTGTTTGGCGTCAGGGTTGGCATTGTGTGTGTTTGTGAGTGTGTGTGTGTCAGTCTGTCGCCCCGCTGTATAAGCAGTGATAAGGCTCTTCTGAATGTGTTTGCACAGGGGCCCACAGAGAAAGACCCTCTGACGCATGAGGCCCAAAAGCCCGTCTACAACACCCACAAAGTTCGCCCTGACCACACACA
Source organism: Dallia pectoralis (assembly GCA_029465975.1). Lineage (NCBI taxonomy): Eukaryota > Metazoa > Chordata > Actinopteri > Esociformes > Umbridae > Dallia > Dallia pectoralis. The sequence goes on from CM055739.1 coordinate 11,673,316, forward strand.
CACACACACAGACACACACACATATACAATTAAAACTTGGCAGTGACAAAAACACGCTGCGATAATAATAGACATCCATTGACAATTACACACACATTTCCCACCTCTGCACACTTCTAGATTTCTGAGAGAAAAAGCTTAATTCTGATCTTGCAACCGACTGACCTCAAAACACACCGCTCACACACTTTTTCACCACACACACACACACACACAGAGAAAAAGATCGGATGCCGACAATACTGTGTGATGCACATCTATCCACACATGTTGACGTTCTAACGGACGCTGTGTGCTGTCAGAAAAGGATTCGGGATGAAGGGTGAGGAGGGTGAGAAGGGGGAGGAGGGTGAGAAGGGGGAGGAGAGTGAAGAGAGTGAGAAGGGGGAGGAGAGTGAAGAGAGTGAGAAGGGGGAGGAGGGTGAGAAGGGGGAGAAAAGTGAAGAGAGTGAGAAGGGGGAGGAGAGTGAGAAGGGGGAGGAGGGTGAGAAGGGGGAGAAAAGTGAAGAGAGTGAGAAGGGGGAGGAGAGTGAGAAGGGGGAGGAGAGTTAGAAGGGGGAGGAGGGTGAGGAGAGTGAGAAGAGGGAGGAGAGTGAGAAGGGAGAGGAGGGGGAGAAGAGTGAGAAGGAAGAGGAGGGGGAGGAGAGTGAGGAGGGTGAGAAGGGGGAGGAGAGTGAGGAGGGGGAGGAGAGTGAGGAGGGGGAGAAGAGTGTGAGGAGGAGGGGGAGAAGGGTGAGGAGGGTGAGGGAGTTGAAAGAGAAGGGCATGTGAACGTTCGGTCCAATTTGATATGAGTTTAGAGGTGTGTGAGTGTGTCTGTGTGCGTGTGCGTGCGAGTGTGTGTGTGCGTGTGTGTGTGTGTGTGTGTGTGAGAAAGAGATGAGTGGTTTAGACTTGTTGCTGGGAGGAGTATATTTAAATTGAGAGCATGCAACTTTTCATTAAACTCTCAAATTGTGGACCTCTGGATGAGACTGTGTGTGTACCGTACATGAATCTGTGTCTGTGTGTTTTCTTGTGTGTGGTTCAGAGACAGTGAGTTTCTATCCTATCCATTCATCATTCCTGATGGTCTTAACTACCCTGACTGTCTGTGTGACTGTCTTTGTCTGTCTGTCTGCATGTCTTTCAGTACTTTTTTCTCTGGCTCAGCTTCTGCATTAGTCAGTCTGGTTCCAAACATCAGCTAACCGCCTCAAATGTCAAATCTGTCTCTGGGTGGGTGGTCACCAAGGGTCGGACTCATTTAAAAACATGACAGGTCTTTTTTCCCCACCTATTTCTTTCCCAAGTTGGTCAAAAAACTATTTCCGTATAAAACGGTTTCTCATTGCAGCAACTCCCGACAGGAGAGTGGAAGATCACTGCAAGCCTACCTCCAACCCCTCCTACACTTCAAGTCATTTTGCTTTTTTACACTATCGCTCTCCCTACGAGGAAGTCACATGGCTCAACGCATATTAATGCATGCTCACCTACCCGGTGACCTTAGTTATCCAGGCATCCAAGCTCCCGGAGGAATTCCCCTGCTGACAAAGCCTGCCCTCCCTCCTGGTCACGCTGCGTTTGCCATGAGACCTCCACAACCAAGGAAGTAGAGACAATCCGGGGATCGAACCACCAATAGACCAATTGACAACCGACTCAACCCCCTGAGCCACTGCCGTACCTCAAAATGTTAATAACAGCATATTACAGTAATTAATAACGGGGTACTTCAGAGATACTCCGAGCAGAGCAACATTTTGAACAGCAAAAGTGAAAGTTTGTGAACCCCTTAATCTTTGGTGATTTTTCTGTGTTTTATACCCGGTGGCCACTGGGAGGCAGTGTTGCTCCTCCACAGATCCACCACTGCAGGTGCTTCTACTGGAGATGGATCCGGTACCGGAGAGCGACTTGGTAGGTTAGTTCTGTTAGCTGTCCAAGATGATGCCGAAGACTTGGGGCCTACTTTTGCTAATGTTACATTTCAGATTACTGTTGCATTGATAACATTTCTCACAATGATGGGAATAATCCCAGTTGTGGATATTCAGAAACGGCGGAGTTTGAGTGAAAAACGAGAGGATTGAACGAGTGATGGAGAGAAAGCCGAGAGGACCAGAGGGACCAAGGTAAGAGAGGATCTAGGGAGTGATAAAGGAGTGTAAGGGTGTATGGACGTAGGATGAGGGGGTGGGAGGAGAAGGTCAGAGATGAGAGGAGAAAAGAAACGAGCGATTTGTTTTCAGTGAAACATGAGATTTTCTCCCCACTTAGCAGCGCCGCAGTCCTACAGCGGAATCTATTACCATGTGTCAGGAGGAAACCAGAGACATGGTAACACAATAAGGGCACGACCTGTGTGCGTGAGCGCGTGTGCGTGTGTTTACACACATGCTGGATGTGCATTATGATTTGACACTAGTCTGTAATTGTTTGCGTGTGACTTTTTGTTTGTGTGTGTGTGTGTGTGAGAGTGTGTTTACTGTATGTTAATAGCGTGAGTGATGGAATCACTTTTCCCCTCTTCTGCAGGGTTAAAAGCTTTCAGACTGATGGAGCCTGAATGGGACAGAAAGCAAAGCGGGACAGACTGATTTACTTTGAGGGTAATGTGTGTGTGTGCATTATGGTCTGACTGTGTGTGTGTGTGTGTGTGTGTGTGTGCATTATGGTCTGAGTGTGTGTGTGTGTTCTCTGTGGGCAGCCCAGTTGTCACTCTACACCACGCGGACACTGTGGTTCAGAAGGGTTTGAAAACCTCCAACCACATTGTGTCCATGTGTGTGCGTATGTCCAGTGTTGGTGTGTGTGTGTCCGTGGGTGTGTCCAGTGCCGTGTGTCCAGTGTGTGTGTGTCCAGTGTGTGTGTGTGTCCAGTGTGTGTGTGTCCAGTGTGATTCAACCACAGCGTCTAGCCATTGGCCTTCTTTGACGTGGTGTAGAACTGAGTGAACAGACCAGAGACACCAGCCCTGTTTCACACTTCCATCATCTCCAAATAATGACCTGAGAGAAACGAGTTGAGATGACGGTGAGGAAAGATGAGGGAGAAGATAGGAGAGATGAGAGAGGAGAAGATCTGAGAAATGTGGGAGGAGAAGATAGGAGAGATGAGGGAGGAGAAGACAAAAGAGATGACGAGGGAGGAGAAGATAGGAGAGATGATGAGAGAGAAGGAGAAGATAGGAGGGATGATGAGGCAGGAGGAGAAGATAGGAGAGATGATGTGGGAGCAGGAGAAGATAGGAGAGATGATGAGAGAGGAGGAGAAGATAGGAGAGATGATGAGAGAGGAGAAGAAGATAGGAGAGATGATAAGAGAGGAGGAGAAGATAGGAGAGATGATGAGAGAGAAGGAGAAGATAGGAGGGATGATGAGGCAGGAGGAGAAGATAGGAGAGATGATGTGGGAGCAGGAGAAGATAGGAGAGATGATGAGAGAGGAGGAGAAGATAGGAGAGATGATGAGAGAGGAGAAGAAGATAGGAGAGATGATAAGAGAGGAGAAGATAGGAGAGATGATGAGAGAGGAGGAGAAGATAGGAGAGATGAGGGAGGAGAAGACAAAAGAGATGACGAGGGAGGAGAAAAAGGAGAGATGATGAGAGAGGAGAAGAAGATAGGAGAGATGATGAGAGAGGAGGAGAAGATAGGAGAGATGATGAGAGAGGAGGAGAAGATAGGAGAGATGATGAGAGAGAAGGAGAAGATAGGAGAGATGATGAGGCAGGAGGAGAAGATATGAGAGATGAGGGAGGAGGAGAAGATAAGAGAGATGATGAGAGAGGAGAAGAAGATAGAAGAGATGAGGCAGGAGGAGAAGATAGGAGAGATGAGGCAGGAGGAGAAGATAGGAGAGATGAGGCAGGAGGAGAAGATAGGAGAGATGATGAGAGAGGAGGAGAAGATAAGAGAGATGATGAAGGAGGAGGAGAAGATAGGAGAGATGATGAGAGAGGAGGAGAAGATAGGAGAGATGATGAGAGAGGAGAAGAAGATAGGAGAGATGAGGCAGGAGGAGAAGATAGGAGAGATGATGAGAGAGGAGGAGAAGATAGGAGAGATGAGGCAGGTGAAGATAGGAGAGATTAAAGTATGGAGGGAGCAGAGTAATTGGGAGAGAAGGCGAGAGCGATAGAGATATGGGGTAGAGTGGTAGAGATATGTGTGTAAGGGCTCCTCTGACTTGTAGCTAGCTTGGTGATGTGTTGTGTCCTGAACGATATAGAGGGGGACAGTCGTGTGATTGCTGCCTATCATCAGACACTAATGGTGGGTCCATCGATGGGGTGGGTAACGTGATCGCCTGGTTTTTAGTGCTAACTGCTGCACTCCCGCTAGCACATCAATCATTCTCGCACTACCACCATCGCCTCCCAACGCACAACGCTAAATATTTAATCACCCAACCGCCAAAAAAAGGGAAAAGAAAGGAAAACACAGTCAAAACGGGATGGAGAGTGAGAAAAGAGATTGCCTGCGTTTATCCCATCTCACTCACCTCAACAGCATTTCTCACGTGTGTGTGTGTGTGTGTGTGTATGTGTATATTTCATCTATATATATAATTTCCTGTTCTGTTCATCTATATATATAATGTCCTGTTCTGTTGTCATCTATATATACTGTATATATGATATGTGTGTATATATATATATATTTATACATATCATTTCCTGTTCTGTTGTCATCTTGTTGATACAAATAGGATGAAAATAAATGTGTCACCTCAAAAATAGTTGGGTAAGCAAAGATTGCTAAGTTGTTATTTGTGACGCTGTCAGAGAGTAGCGTCACATGCCAAGTGCCTGTCAACTCGACAGACGCATGATTAAACTTATCACGCCTCAAGAGGCGAGTTAACTTTGACAAACTCCCGCCCACCTCTGGTGAGAACCTGCCTACCCCCCCCCTCCACCCCCTCTCCCCAGGTCACTGGATCCCGAACCCGGGTTCCAATTGCAGCTGTAATTAAAGGGTACATTACATCACACGGCTGCGTGTCGGGTGTCAGAGGGCAGAAACCTGACAGGCCCGACCCCCCCGTTACCCAGCAGATCCCTGCTCCCCCATTAACACAGATGAATTATACATACAAACCTAACCGCAAGGTGGATGGGGGGGGGGTGTTTTGGAGAAAGAGGGGGTGGAGGGAGGAAAGTTTGGTGAATGATGGAGTAATTCTACATCGTTTGTTGGGCCTAGCTTGGTGGCGTGGGGAGATGCTCGCCATCCCATAATTATCAACAGGATCGGAGGTTATGCAAAGGCAGGTTACCATGACAATTGATGTCTCTGCACGTTGACGTACCATTGGAATATTGATTGGCTGCGTCCGAAATGCCAGGTCATTGCAAACATGGAGTGATGGCCTTCCTTCCTCGAGATCTATTTTACCCTGTACAAATCTCCCCTACAACCGCCACCACAGCACACCAAGACCATCATATTGCCACAGATGCCGACAAGTACTCCTCTGGCATATTTTTATTCGGTCTTCGCCCCATAAAACCCCTGAGACTTACATGTGTCTGTCTATAACACTTTTTTAATATTTCCAGTGTCGGTAATCTCTACTTTTTCTTTGTAACTCCTTAGCAAGCATCCAGGAGTCACCTCTTTACTTGTGACGTTTTTAGTTAGAGGTTTTTAGTACCACTGGTGTTTTTAGTAGGTACCACTGGTGTTTTTAGTAGGTACCACTGGTGTTTTTAGTAGGTACCACTGGTGTTTTTATTAGGTACCACTGGTGTTTTTAGTAGGTACCACTGGTGTTTTTATTAGGTACCACTGGTGTTTTTAGTAGGTACCACTGGTGTTTTTATTAGGTACCACTGGTGTTTTTAGTAGGTACCACTGGTGTTTTTAGTAGGTACCACTGGTGTTTTTAGTAGGTACCACTGGTGTTTTTAGTAGGTACCACTGGTGTTTTTATTTTATAACATAGGCTGTCAGTTGATGACCAGTGAGGCGTCTGTTTCTTAAGCTTGACACTCTAATGTATTTGTCATGTAAAAGATCTTCAGTTCTTGGCAATTTCTTGAAAAGAATAGCCTTGTTTAAAAACATGAGTAGACTGATAAGTCTCGGAAGAAGGTTCTTTGTTACTGGCTTTTTTGAGCCAGTTATCGAGCCCACAGTTGCTGATGTTCACATACCGGTACTCAACTTGTCCGGAAAATGCCAGTTGTTTTGTTTCTTTAATCAGCACAGCGCTATTCAGCTGTGCTAACATAATCGCTAAAGGGTTTTCTAATGATCAATTAACCTTTTCAAATAATCAAACACATTGGAACTTAGGAGTGATGGTTTCTGATAATAGGCCTATGTAGATATTCCATTGAAAATCAGCCTTTTCCAGCTAGAGTACTATAGTCATGTGTATTATAGTACTATAGTACTACTATTATAGTACTATAGTACTATTATAGTACTATACTACTATTATAGTACTATACTACTATTATAGTACTATACTACTATTATAGTACTATGTCTATACTGTATTTCTGAACAATTTGATGCTATCATTTCTACACGACTCCCACCCTTTTGTCGATAGCGTATATGTGTACATTTTTCTTTGCGTATTTCTTTTCCTTATTTTCTTTGTCTCTCTTCATTTCGGCCCCCGCCCCTCCCTCCCTCCCCCCTTTCAGCCGTCCCCTCTTCTTCCACTTTAACTCTCTTTCTCTCCATCTCTCCTTTCCTTCCATGCTTATGCCTGCAGTATGACTGATTGTGTGGGGGGACAGTAATACCACTGATTGACTCTGTGGTTGATTGATGTGTACTTTAGTGGACTGAGGTTTGGCTAATACAGAACAATAGAGAAATACATTCCCATGCAGGAGGCTTCGGCAGGATGTTCTTCATCAGTTTTGAATAATGCTATTTATGCCTCATTTTACAGACTGCTACAGTGGATATAAAACGTATACACACGCAAAATGCCCGGTTTTTGTGATGTGATTTCCTTTAACTTTTTCTACCTTTAATGTGACCTATAACGGGAACAATTCAATTGAAAAACAAGCAAAAATCTTTGAGGGGAAAAAATACAAAATAAAAACCTTACAATAACGTGGTTGCATAAGTGTGCACACCCTCTTATAACTGGGGATGTGGCTGTGTTCAGAATTAACCAATCACATTCAAACTCATGGTAAATAGAAGCAATCACAGACCTGCCATCATTTAAAGTGTCTCTGATATATCACAAATAAAGGTCAGCTGTTCCAGTAGGATTTTCCCGAAATTTCCCGAAACAACACTGCACGTCACCGAAAGAACACCATAGCCACAGTGAATCATGGTGGTGGCAGCATCATGCTTTGGGGCTTTATTTCTTCAGTTGGAACCGGGGCCTTAATTATGGGAGAGGGAATTATGAACAGTTCCAAATACCAGACAAGTTTGGCACAAAACCGTCAGGGTTTCATTAGAAAGATGAAGATGAAGAATAATCATAATAATTTTCAGCACGACAATGACTCAAAGCACACATCCAAATCCACAAAAGCATGGCTTCACCAGAAGAGAATTAACATTTTGGAATAGCCCAGCCAGAGCCCAGACCTGAATCCAATTCAACATCTGTGGGGTGATCTGTAGAGGCCTGTGCACAGGAGATGTCCTCGCAATCTGACAGATTTGGAGCGCCTTTGAAAAGAAGAGTGGGCAAATATTGCGACATCAAGATGTGTCATGCTAATAGACTCCTACCCAAAAAGAATGAGTGCTGTAACAAAATCAAAAAGTGCTTCAACAAAGTATTAGTTTAAGTGTGTGCACACTTATGCAACCAGGCTATTGTAATGTTAGTATTTTCCCTCCTCAAAGATTTCAGTTTGATTTTCAATTGAATTGTTCCCTTTATAGGTCCCATTAAAGAAGGAAAAAGTTCTGACATAATTTATCTTCGTCTAATTTTTTCGCAAAAACCTGGCATGGGGTGCGTAGACTTTTTATATCCACTGTATATTTGTTAGGTCGGTTTTGTTTAAATGTTAACACGTCTAGCTTTGTTTGCCTATGGTGCCATTTTGTCATGTTGGAACCCAGGCAGCCTAATGATTTTTAAGGTTACGTGTAGTTCATTTGAATAGAAAATAAAAAACCTAATAATCAATTAATGCCATTATGTGTTTTGTAAAGTAATTTTTTAAATACCATTCATAATTCATCTATGTACTGTCTCTACCTTAAAGCACCTTACTGCTTTCTCCTATGTTTCTATTTATAGCGTGTCTCCATGGCGATATCAGAGGATCAGTACTACCAGGAGGTATGAGGTTACCTTCTGACTCAGAACAGAGACGACCCACCTGACACTACTTGGAGAAACAACCGGGCCATAGATCAATTCTCCTAAAATACTCCTACGATACAGGCCGGGGGGGGGGAACTGAGGATATTTTTAGAGGTGACACAACATGGGAGAACCCAGATTATGGTTAGAGGTTGATGTGTTGGGATAGGGTTAAATAGTCATTTGAGTACAATGTGTTTAGACAGTTTATACTTTAAAATGAACAACTGTACAGCATTTCTCCATCCCGTTCCTGTCACTCCTTTTCTCCATCTCTCCATTCTGTTCCTCTCACTCTATTCCTCTATCTCTCCATTCTGTTCCTCTCACTCTATTTCTCCATCTCTCCACTTCATTCCTCTCACTCTATTTCTCCATCTCTCCACTTCATTCCTCTCACTCTATTTCTCCATCTCTCCACTTCATTCCTCTCACTCTATTTCTCCATCTCTCCACTTCATTCCTCTCACTCTATTTCTCCATCTCTCCACTTTATTCCTCTCACTCTATTTCTCCATCTCTCCACTTCATTCCTCTCACTCTATTTCTCCATCTCTCCACTTCATTCCTCTCACTCCCTTTCTCCATCTCTCCACTTCATTCTTCTCACTCCCTTTCTCCATCCTGTTTCTCTCTTCTCATCCCTTTCCATCTCTCTGACTGGACATCAGGATAAAACCTGTTTAAGGAAGCTTATGTTTCCATGGTGATGGATGACAATGGGACTGTGTGTGTGTGTGCGTGTGCGTGCGCGCGTGCATGCGTGTGTGCATGTATGTGTCAGTGTGGGTCAACGTTAGCGACCCTGTGTCTGAACAGAGGGTCCATTTCCAGAAAACAATACACTTTAGCAAGGCGGGTCTGATTGTCTGAGAGAGGAGACGCAGTGATTCGGTCTAATTCGACCGTAAAAGAATCAACATCAGACAGCTCGAGACAACTCACTGTAAAGAAAAACAACCAACAGAGAAAGTTACGTCCTTGTGTCTCCAAATATTCTTCTTTATGCAATTTGTACTTACTGTAAGCTTTATTAAAGAGCTTTCCTCTCGGGACAATTGATTATTTTCTTCTATTACTCTCGTTTTCTATTCAACCTTCCATCATCTCTCCCCCTCGAAGTCTCCCTCGGCTTTTCTTCCTATTAGTGATTCGAAATTCTCCGCGACCGTCCGAATATCATGATAGCGATATTGACTGTGCCGTTTAACTTTTCGGAAGTGTGGCCGTGCTCAGCTCCAGCTAAAGTTTAAATCTATCCAGGTCATTTAAGGGAAAGAGCCCCATTGGGGCTTCCAAAAACACCATGATGACCACATCATATCATATCCTCCCATATGGTAATACGAGCTAGAATCATTACCAGACCATCAGGACCCATGCATTTCTCTGGGGCTTTTTCAGAACCCTGCTCAGATTCATATTAGCACTTTGTTTTGTTTACCTAACCTTTAAGTGAGTGTGTGCTTATGTGTGAGTGTGTGCGTGCGTGTGTGTGTGCGTGAGAGTGGGGGAGATATTTCTCATTTTGGCATGTTTGTTTCTCCGGTCGTTCCGCCGCATCGCACTTCCGCCGGTGTGTCACGGCCCAACGTCGACCGGCGAGTTAACGGGAGGTCTCCCGAGACGGATCCCCGGATCAGAGTGTGTGTGCAGTGTGTGAGCGTGTGAGCGTTCGCTGGAGCGTGTGTGTGTAGGTTCCTGGAGGTTCATAGAGCTGGATGAACATGTCAGATAAATAAATATCACCCCACCACATGGGAACGCTTCGTACCCCCCCAACCCCCCCCACCAGCTCCGGCCCTGTCCTGGAATCAACAGGGTGCGACTGGTGAAGTGCCACGGGGGGTGGGGGTCAGTGGCAATATTGTGTTGGTTAAACACAATATTTATCTCAGGAAATGCAAAAACACACACGCTGTTTAAAAGTGAAACACTGCCCACTGTCAAAAGTTTATGCACTGAGGAAATGTTTTATTTTTACAGGTTTGTTTTTATTTGTTAATGTAGCGGACACATTTAGAGCCACTTGAGTAATTCTGTGCATTTTAGGGCCTATGAGTCATAAGCATTTGAAAAAAGTTGAAAGAGCGGGATAAGATCTGGCATTTGAGAACTTCTGATGGTTAGGGGATGATGGCCAAGTGATGGCCCTAATGAAAAAACAAACGACGCTTACAATAAGGGATATTTAGTGACCACAGAGAGTCTGTGGGATATTTACTGATATTTAGTGACCACAGAGAGTCTGTGGGATATTTACTGATATTTAGTGACCACAGAAAGTCTGTGGGATATTTATTGATATTTAGTGACCACAGAGAGTCTGTGGGATATTTACTGATATTTAGTGACCACAGAGAGTCTGTGGGATATTTACTGATATTTAGTGACCACAGAGAGTCTGTGGGATATTTACTGATATTTAGTGACCACAGAGAGTCTGTGGGATATTTACTGATATTTAGTGACCACAGAGAGTCTGTGGGATATTTACTTATATTTAGTGACCACAGAGAGTCTGTGGGATATTTACTGATATTTAGTGACCGCAGAGAGTCTGTGGGATATTTACTGATATTTAGTGACCGCAGAGAGTCTGTGGGATATTTACTGATATTTAGTGACCGCAGAGAGTCTGTGGGATATTTACTGATATTTAGTGACCGCAGAGAGTCTGGACACTTAATGTCACACACAAAATACTGTACCATATGCAGGGCATATTATTGCCATGGGGCACTGGGATTTCATATCACTCACTGTACAGCGGAAACAAAAAGCCTTAAGTAAATAAATATTTTCACTTTTTTATTCAAATTAGTTAAAGGAGCTTTATACATATTAACTACTTACATTGCAACAGTAATTTAAAACAAGTGAGTATGTGTATGTGTGTATCTGAGTTTGTGTACAGTATGTGCTTATGCATGTGTGTGTGTGTGCGTGCATCTGTGTCAGAGCTCTCTGTACCCTCACCCCCAGTAACAAAGATTCCCTGCTGGTTTTGAATAGGACAACAGGATGAATCCTTGTTACTGATGGCAGAAGGGCAGAATCTTTCCCTCCAATCAGAAGCTCTTCTTCACCAATTCCCTCCAATCAACTTGATGTTTGTGAAATATTTCCCATCACCTCTTCAAGAGAGAATAGTGCCATCCCTTGTCCAGCGAAGAACAGTCTCTTTCAGGTACTCTATTAAGACAGAGAGGCACGTTAGTGGGTAGATAAATTATTACATAGACACAACAGTACATCATTTTGATGAATCACTATATTGATGAAATACAGAATTTTAAAGATAAATCGCAGCATATAATATATACATAACTACATGGGTGAAACGCTATATAGTGTAAAAATAAATAGTTTATAAAGTGGATAAATCACTACATATATAAAACACTATATAGAGTAGATAAAGCACTACATAGATAAAGCACTACATGCATGAATCAGTACATAGATAAAGCACTACATACATGAAGATGTACATACATAAAGCGCAACATAAATAAATCAATACATAGATAAAGCACTACATACATAAAGTACTACAAAGATAAAGCACTACATAAATAAAGCACTACATAGATAGATAGAGCACATACATAAAGCACTACATAGATAGAGCACATACATAAAGCACTACATACATTAAGTACTACATACATAAAGCACTACATAGATAAAGCACTACATAGATAACGCACGACATAGATAAAGCACGACATAGATAAAGCACTACATAGATATAGCACTACATAGATAGAGCACTACATAGATAGAGCACTACATAGATAAAGCACTACATAGATAAAGCACTACATAGATAGAGCACTACATAGATAGAGCACTACATACATAAAGCACTACATACATAAAGCACTACATAGATAGAGCACGTACATAAAGCACTACATACATAAAGTACCGCATACATAAAGCAATACATAGATAAAGCACTACATAGATAAAGCACTACATAGATAGAGCACTACATACATAAAGCACTACATAGATAGAGCACGTACATAAAGCACTACATACATAAAGTACCGCACACATAAAGCAATACATAGATAAAGCACTACATAGATAAAGAACTACATAGATAAAGCACTACATAGATAAAGCACTACATAAATAAAGCACTACATAGATAGATAGAGCACATACATAAAGCACTACATAGATAGAGCACATACATAAAGCACTACATACATTAAGTACTACATACATAAAGCACTACATAGAGAAAGCACTACATAGATAATGCACGACATAGATAAAGCACGACATAGATAAAGCACTACATAGATATAGCACTACATAGATAGAGCACTACATAGATAGAGCACTACATAGATAAAGCACTACATAGATAAAGCACTACATAGATAGAGCACTACATAGATAGAGCACTACATACATAAAGCACTACATACATAAAGCACTACATAGATAGAGCACGTACATAAAGCACTACATACATAAAGTACCGCATACATAAAGCAATACATAGATAAAGCACTACATAGATAAAGCACTACATAGATAGAGCACTACATACATAAAGCACTACATAGATAGAGCACGTACATAAAGCACTACATACATAAAGTACCGCATACATAAAGCAATACATAGATAAAGCACTACATAGATAAAGCACTACATAGATAAAGCACTACATAGATAGAGCACTACATACATAAAGCACTACATAGATAGAGCACATACATAAAGCACTACATACATAAAGTATTACATACATAAAGCAATACATAGATAGAGCACTACATACATGAAGCTGTACATACATAAAGCGCTAGATACATAAAGCACTCTGTGAATACTGTACTTCTCTGATAGAGCTTAGTGAAGTGATATGCTGTCTTGAGCTTTGGCAACTGAACAGCTATGAAAAGGCTGTCGTTTTCATTGATCTGTTTTTACAATAAGCCGTTCCAAATGTATAGTGTCATTGTACCACTCGAGCAGATATCTGCTAGTTCCAGCACACTGCCATCAATTAGTCCAGCCTCTTCATTTAGACACTATCAAGTTTATTGATCAACGTTGAGTACATGAGCTAATCTGTCATGGATTCTTGAGTACAGGCTTTTAACCCATATAAACCCCAAATCCTTAACGCTACAACTGTCACCTTTACACTACCACTGTCACCTTTACACTACTACCACTGTCACCTTTACACTACCACTGTCACCTTTACACTACTACCACTGTCACCTTTACACTACCACTGTCACCTTTACACTACTACCACTGTCACCTTTACACTACTACCACTGTCACCTCTACACTACCATTGTCACCTCTACACTACCACTGTCACCTTTACACTACCACTGTCACCTTTACACTACTACCACTGTCACCTTTACACTACCACTGTCACCTTTACACTACTACCACTGTCACCTCTACACTACCACTGTCACCTTTACACTACCACTGTCACCATTACACTACCACTGTCACCTTTACACTACTACCACTGTCACCTCTACACTACCACTGTCACCTTTACACTACCACTGTCACCTTTACACTACCACTGTCACCTCTACACTACCAGTGTCACCTTTACACTACCACTGTCACCTTTACACTACTACCACTGTCACCTCTACACTACCACTGTCACCTCTACACTACCACTGTCACCTTTACACTACCACTGTCACCTTTACACTACCACTGTCACCTCTACACTACCAGTGTCACCTTTACACTACCACTGTCACCTTTACACTACTACCACTGTCACCTCTACACTACCACTGTCACCTTTACACTACCACTGTCACCATTACACTACCACTGTCACCTTTACACTACTACCACTGTCACCTCTACACAACCATTGTCACCTCTACACTACCACTGTCACCTTTACACTACCACTGTCACTTTTACACTACTACCACTGTCACCTCTACACTACCACTGTCACCTCTACACTACCACTGTCACCATTACACTACCACTGTCACCTTTACACTACCACTGTCACCTTTACACTACCACTGTCACCATTACACTACCACTGTCACCTTTACACTACTACCACTGTCACCTCTACACTACCACTGTCACCTCTACACTACCACTGTCACCTTTACACTACCACTGTCACCTTTACACTACCACTGTCACCTCTACACTACCACTGTCACCTTTACACTACCACTGTCACCTTTACACTACCACTGTCACCTTGACACTACCACTGTCACCTTTACACTACTACCACTGTCACCTCTACACTACCACTGTCACCTTTACACTACCACTGTCACCTTGACACTACCACTGTCACCTTTACACTACTACCACTGTCACCTCTACACTACCACTGTCACCTTTACACTACTACCACTGTCACCTTTACACTACCACTGTCACCTTTACACTACTACCACTGTCACCTTTACACTACCACTGTCACCTTTACACTACTACCACTGTCACCTTTACACTACCACTGTCACCTTTACACTACTACCACTGTCACCTTTACACTACCACTGTCACCATTACACTACCACTGTCACCTTTACACTACCACTGTCACCTTGACACTAACACTGTCACCTTGACACTAACACTGTCATCTTGACACTAACACTGTCATCTTGACACTAACACTGTCATCTTGACACTAACACTGTCACCTTGACACTAACACTGTCACCTTGACACTAACATTGTCACCTTGACACTAACACTGTCACCTTGACACTAACATTGTCATCTTGACACTAACACTGTCATCTTGACACTAACACTGTCACCTTGACACTAACACTGTCACCTTGACACTAACACTGTCACCTTGACACTAACACTGTCACCTTGACACTAACACTGTCATCTTGACACTAACACTGTCATCTTGACACTAACATTGTCATCTTGACACTAACACTGTCATCTTGACACTAACACTGTCACCTTGACACTAACACTGTCACCTTTACACTACCACTGTCACCTTGACACTAACACTGTCACCTTGACACTAACACTGTCACCTTTACACTAACACTGTCACAGTAACACTGCTGTCACCATAACTAACAGTCACTCAAACTTATTCATCTACTCTAAATGTAAATGAATGTGGGTGTGTGTGTGTATGCGTTCGTGTGAGTGTGTAGGTGTTTGTCTGGCCGTCAGTGTGTGTGAGAGAGTGACTCTTTGACCTTTGAGTTGTTGCACCTCTCCCCTGAGTATTTTTGTGTTGAAGGAAGGGAAACTTAAATCAGCAATTAACATGAATAATTTACGATTCTATCCGATTAATTATTTATTATTTTGACGGTAATTCCCTCCGCTTAAGACAGACAGAGAGATAACACCTGCAAGAGTTAAAAAGCGGGAAAACAGGGAGGAGAAGAGGTAGAAATAGAGGACAGGATGGAATAAAGGAGGGGAAGTGGGAAGGACAGACAGGAAGAGAGGAAACATTTAAATAAAGGTGGAGTGAAATGAAGTGTGGGAGTCGACATTAGAAGGAACTAGTTCAACCTGCTCACCAAACCTTCTCTCCCCCTCTACACCCCTCTACACCCCTCTCTACACTCCTCTATACACCCCTCTACACTCCTCTCTACACCCCTCTGCACCCCTCTACACCCCTCTACACCCCTCTACACCCCTCTCTACACCCCTCTACACACCTCTCTACACCTCTCTACACCCCTCTACACCCCTCTCTACACCCCTCTACACCCCTCTTACACCCCTCTACACCCCTCTACACCCTCTACACCCCTCTACACCCCTCTACACCCTCTACACCTCTCTACACCCTCTACACCCCTCTACACCCCTCTACACACCTCTCTACACCCCTCTACACTCTACCCCTCTACACCCCCTCTACACCCTCTCTACACCCTCTACACCCCTCTACACCCCTCTACACACCTCTCTACACCCTCTACACCCCTCTACACCCCTCACCCCTCTCTACACACACCCCTCTTACACCCCTCTACACCCCTCTACACCCCTCTACACCCTCTACACCCCTCTCTACACCCCTCTACACACCTCTCTACACCCTCTACACCCCTCTACACACCCCTCTACACACCCTCTACACCCCTCTACACCCTCTACACCCCTCTACACCCCCTCTACACCTCTCACCTCTCTACACCCCCTCTACACCCCTCTACACCCCTCTACACCTCTCTACACCCCTCTACACACCCCTCTACACCCCTCTACACCCCTCTACACCTCTCTACACCCCTCTACACCCCTCTACACCCCTCTACACCCCTCACACCCCTCTACACCTCTCTACACCCCCTACACCCCTCTACACCCCTCTACACCCCTCTCTACACCTCTCTACACCCCTCTACACCTCTCTACACCCCTCTACACCCCTCTACACCCCTCTACACCTCTCTACACCCCTCTACACCCCTCTCTACACCCCTCTACACCCCTCTCTACACCCCTCTACACCCCTCTTTCACCCCTCTACACCCCTCTACACCTCTCTACACCTCTCTACACCCCTCTACACCCCTCTACACACCTCTCTACACCTCTCTACACCCCTCTACACACCTCTCTACACCTCTCTACACCCCTCTACACACCTCTACACCCCTCTACACCCCTCTACACCCCTCTACACCCCTCTACACACCTCTCTACACCTCTCTACACCCCTCTACACCCCTACACCCCTCTACACCTCTCTACACCCCTCTACACACCCCTCTACACCCCTCTACACCTCTCTACACCCCTCTACACCCCTCTACACCCCTCTACACCCCTCTACACCTCTCTACACCCCTCTACACACCCCTCTACACCCCTCTACACCCCTCTACACCCCTATACACCCCTCTCTACACCTCTCTACACCCCTCTACACCTCTCTACACCCCTCTACACCCCTCTACACCCCTCTACACCCCTCTACACCCCAGCACACCCCTCTACACCCCTCTACACCCCTCTCTCTGATTCCTCTCCACTCTCTTCTCCCCCAATACTTAATGAGTGTGTGTATCATGTTGCTCTCACACAGCTCATTAACAGCAGGCTAACACAGTGTGTGTGTGTGTGTGTGTGTGTGTGTGTGTGTGTGTGTCTGTGTGTGTGATATGTTGATTTCATGCTGTCAAGCTACAACCCTTTTATTCTAGCAGATCGCAGCATCAGACACTATTGGATTGAGATCAAATAGTCCAATTAACACCAAGCCACTCTCTAACACACTAACTCACTGTCCACCTGTCTGTCAGTCTGTCTGTCCACCTGTCTGTCTGTCTGACACGTGCCATGAGCTAATACCCTGCTGCATCAACATATTGTACTCTAGCCGAGTTTCAGAAGTAGGTCTGTGCCGCGTCGGTCTGTCAGAGTAGGTCTGTGCCGCGTCGGTCTGTCTTAGTAGGTCTGTGCCGTGTCGGTCTGTCAGAGTGGGTCTTTGCCGTGTCGGTCTGTGCCGTGTCGGTCTGTCAGAGTAGGTCTGTCCCGCGTCGGTCTGTCAGAGTTGGTCATGTGCCGTGTCGGTCTGTCAGAGTAGGTCTGTCCCGCGTCGGTCTGTGCCGTGTCGGTCTGTCAGAGTTGGTCATGTGCCGTCTGAGCCGTGTCGGTCTGTCAGAGTAGGTCTGTCCCGCGTCGGTCTGTGCCGTGTCGGTCTGTCAGAGTTGGTCATGTGCCGTCTGAGCCGTGTCGGTCTGTCAGAGTAGGTCTGTGCCGTGTCGGTCTGTTAGAATACAGAAAAAATATGGGAAAAAACACAATTCTCCTCAGAACAAGAGTACAGTATTATTTGTTATTGATACAATATATAGATGTTATAGATATGTTATACATAAACATATTGAGGAATAAAGGGAATGCAGAAAGACGAGTACGAGACTGTCCCCGTTTAGACATAGTGAACCAGTGAGACACTTGTGACCATAACAGGGGTCCTCTGAACATCCTAATAGAGCTGTGTCTAATGACACACGGGAAACTGCTGGATAAGAATCAGATGAAAGGAATGAAAAGTGAACATAATGCATCAGGTCCCGTCAGAGGTCTTACCTGGCCCCAGCAGCAGGTTCTCAGCAGCAGTAAACCCAGATCTCTAGGTGCCTGAGCGACTGCAGACTGCATCTCACTTCAGCTCCTCCTGGACCACACTGGATGAGATCTATTTGTGTTCCACACAGGTCTTGTGCATGATATCACCAACCTCTGGACCACAGAGGAACCTATGGACCGCTGCTTATCTTTATGATGGCCTTATGATGACACAACCGGCTCTGGGACTGAGCACACTGATAGGAGCAGGGTATGAGTTATGTATCACCCCCCATACTTAAACTGAAAGATAACTTCGGAAATTATTAGGTTCACTATTATGGTGGTACAGAAACATATTTCCATTATGATATATTTATTATCAATATCATTAGAACATTGTATCATATGTCCTATGACTCTGGATTAGATGGGATCTAAGCTCTGGAAGCTTTCAGAATAAACAGCAGTCAGGTGGCTCCTAACAGACATTAAAAAGTAGAACATTACCAATGAACCTAAACCACATTATCCATGAACCTAAACCACGTTATCCATGAACCTGAACCACATAATCCAGGAACCTGAACCACATTATCCAGGAACCTGAACCACATTAATCCAGGAACCTGAACCACATAATCCTGGAACCTGAACCACATAATCCAGGAACCTGAACCACATAATCCAGGAACCTGAACCACATAATCCAGGAACCTCATCTCTCATCTCATCTCATCTTCAACCGCTTATCCGGGGTCGGGTCGCGGGGGTAGCAGCTCTAGCAGGGGACCCCAAACTTCCCTTTCCCGGGAAACATTAGCCAGCTCTGACTGGGGAATCCCGAGGCGTTCCCAGGCCAGTGTGGAGATATAATCTCTCCACCTAGTCCTGGGTCTTCCCCGAGGTCTCCTCCCAGCTGGACGTGCCTGGAACACCTCTCTAGGGAGGCGCCCAGGTGGCATTCGTACAAGATGCCCGAACCACCTCAACTGGCTCCTTTCTATGCAAAGGAGCAGCGGCTCTACTCCGAGTTCCTCTCGGATGACTGAGCTTCTCACCCTATCCCTAAGGGAGAGGCCAGCCACCTTTCTGAGAAAACCCATTTCGGCCGCTTGTACCCGCGATCTCGTTCTTTCGGTCATGACCCAGCTTTCATGACCATAGGTGAGGGTAGGAACAAAGATTGACCGGTAGATCGAGAGCTTTGCCTTTCGGCTCAGCTCTCTTTTCGTCACAACGGTGCGGTGAAGCGAATGCAACACCGCCCCCGCTGCTCCGATCCTCCGACCAATCTCCCGCTCCATTGTTCCCTCACTCGCGAACAAGACCCCGAGGTACTTGAACTCCTTCACTTGGAGTAAGGACTCATTCCCTACCCGGAAGAGGCACTCCACCGGTTTCCTGCTGAGAGTCATGGCCTCAGATTTAGAGGTGCTAACCCTCATCCCAGCCGCTTCACACTCGGCTGCGAACCGATCCAGTGAGTGCTGAAGGTCACCGACCGATGAGGCCATCAGGACCACATCATCCGCAAAAAGCAGTGATGTGACCATCAGCCCACCGAACGGGAACCCCTCCCCCCCATGACTACGCCTTGATATCCTGTCCATGAATATTACAAACAGGATTGGTGACAAAGCGCAGCCCTGGCGGAGGCCAACCCCCACCTGGAACGAATCCGACTTACTGCCGAGGACACGGACACAGCTCATGCTTTGAGCGTACAGAGATTGGATGGCCCTGAGAAGAGACCCCTCACCCCATACTCCCGCAGCACCTCCCACAAAGATCCCGGGGTACCCGGTCATACGCCTTCTCCAGATCCACAAAACACATGTAGACTGGATGGGCATACTCCCAGGCCCCCTCCAGGATCCTTGCGAGAGTAAAGAGCTGGTCCGTGGTTCCCGGCCAGGACGAAAACCGCATTGTTCCTCTTCAATCTGAGGTTCGACTATTGGCCGAACCCTCCTTTCCAGCACTTTGGAGTACACTTTACCAGGGAGGCTGAGGAGTGTGGTACCTCTGTAATTGGCACACACTCTCTGGTCCCCCTTTTTAAAGAGGGGAACCACCACCCCGGTCTGCCACTCCTCTGGCACTGTCCCAGACTTCCATGCAATGTTGAAGAGGCGTGTCAACCAAGACAGCCCTTCCCCACCCAAAGCTTTTAGCATTTCTGGACGAATCTCATCAGTCCCTGGGGCTTTGCCACTGTGGAGTTGTTTGACTACCTCAGCGACTTCCCCCAGGGAAACTGACGATGACCCTCCATCAGCCTCCAGCTCTGCCTCTGTACTAGAGGGCGTGTAGGTCGGATTCAGGAGCTCCTCAAAATGCTCTTTCCAGCGCCCGATCACATCATCAGTTGAGGTCAACAGTGTCCCATCCTTACTGTACATTTTGGTGCCGACCGAAAGTCCTTCTCCATAGCTTCTCCAAACTTCTCCCACACCCGCTGCTTTGCCTCTGACACGGCAGCGGCTGCAGCCCTTCGGGCCTGTCGGTACCCTGCAACTGCCTCCGGAGTCCCCAGGGCTAGCATATCCCTGAAGGCCTCCTTCTTCAGTCGGACAGCTTCCCTGACCACCGTGGTCCACCACGGTGTTCTAGGGTTACCACCCCTTGAGGCACCTAGGACCTTGAGACCACAGCTCACCGCCGCAGCTTCAGCAATAGAAGCTTTGAACATTGCCCACTCAGGTTCAATGCCCCCAACCTCCACAGGGATGCCTGAAAAGCTCCGCCGGAGGTGTGAGTTGAAGATCTTTCGGACAGGGGCCTCCTCCAGACGTTCCCAGTTCACCCGCACCACCCGTTTGGGCTTACCTGGTCTGTCCAAAGTCTTCCCCCACCCTCTGATCCAACTCACTACCAGATGGTGATCAGTTGACAGCTCTGCCCCTCTCTTCACCCGAGTGTCCAAAACATGCGGCCTTAGATCAGCCGATACGATCACAAAATCGATCATTGACCTTCGGCCTAGGGTGCTCTGGTACCATGTACACTTATGCGCCTCCTTATGTTCGAACATGGTGTTTGTTATAGACAATCCATGACTAGCACAGAAGTCCAATAACAAACGACCGCTCGGGTTTAGATCAGGGAGGCCGTTCCTCCCAATCACGCCTCTCCAGGTGTCTCCATCGTTGCCCACATGTGCGTTGAAGTCACCCAGCAGAATGATGGAGTCCCCTACTGGAGCCCTATATAGGACTCCCTTCAGGGTCTCCAAGAAGGCTGAATACTCCGAACTGCTGTTTGGTGCATAAGCACAAACAACAGTCAGAGTTTTCCCCCCCACCACCCTTAGGCGTAGGGAGGCAAACCTCTCATCCACCGGGGTAAACTCCAACACCGCCGTGCTCAGACGTGGGCTCGTGAGTATCCCCACACCAGCCCGCCGCCTCTCACCCTGGGCAACCAGGAACCTCCAGGAACCTGAACCACATAATCCATGAACCTGAACCACATAATCCTGGAACCTGAACCACATAATCCAGGAACCTGAACCACATAATCCAAGGACCTAAAACTCACTCAAATTGTGGGTTAAAGACTGTTCTGAGTGTGTATGTCTCTGTATCAGTCCCTGGTCTTTCTCCCATTATCTCCCACTCTGTGTGATATCCTCTTTGGTTTTGGCAGTGGGGAGGGACTTGTGGTTAGTTTGTTTCACACAGTGAACAGACATAAATAGTGAATATATGTGTGAATAAACAGTGCATTACAATGAGACCACCATGTGTACGCTCACATCACGTCTTTACACCGCCAGTCTTCATAAATATGACACTGATCGACCCTGAGTGTAAAAACACTGCACTTATGACTGTATCCTAAAATGTAAAATGTGTCACTGATCCAACCTGAGTGTAAAAACACTGCACTTGTCTTGACTTGTATCCCATAACGGAAAATGACTTATGTGGAACTGTAATTCTGCTTTAGATTAAAAGTAACCGTGCAACTTCAGCCGGTTTGACTTCATTAGTGAGCGGTGCTCAGTAAAGTTTCTCAAGTCAGGCCTTTTAATAACCATTCCAATGAGCCTTGTTCTGCACAGTCCCAGCCGCCTCCACTAACGAGGCAATTAAAGCAGGTTGGCAGGCGGACAGAACAAACACAACCCACGACGCCACTATCCCACACAGCCTTCAGCCCAATCTCTACCCCCCACACACACACCCGCCCACACAGCTCATCCCCCACCCTGCCAATGCCAATGTCTAATAGGGCCTTGGGAGCTGCCCCCTGCGAGATGCAATTGGATTGGAAGCCAATCAATCATGCCGAGTATTGACCTGTGATTGGATTTGGCCGGTGTGTCAGGGTCCTGGTTGATTTTAGCTCCGGCCCAATGAAGGTGGATGTGAGGCTTTATTGTACTGGACGTATGGGGAGCCTGTCATACATACACACACACACACACACACACAGAGACACACACACCCGGAAACACCCAGAGACACACACTCACCCAGAGACACACACACCCAGAGACACACACACAACCAGAGACACACTCATACACAAACACCCAGTGACACACACACACCCAGTGACACACACACCCAGAGACTCACACACACACACACACACACACAGAGACACACACACCCAGAGACACACACACTCACACACACACACACAGAGACACACA
The DNA here is from genome assembly GCA_029465975.1 of Dallia pectoralis. Classification (NCBI taxonomy): domain Eukaryota; kingdom Metazoa; phylum Chordata; class Actinopteri; order Esociformes; family Umbridae; genus Dallia; species Dallia pectoralis. The sequence goes on from CM055739.1 coordinate 11,696,360, forward strand.
CACACACAGGGATACAGTATTGGTCCGTTTGGATAGGAATGTGTTATTGTTGTGGACATAAAGGGTTGGCTCAGGGTTTGAAGTGCTGCCAGCAGTGATTGATGTGTACAGTGCAGCTCCTGTATCCATCCACATGAGTTACACTCACTCATAACCATCTTTCTCCTCTTTCACTCTCTTTCCCCTTCTCTCTCCTGTCTTCTCTCAATTTCAACCCCTGTCTCTTTCTCTCTCGCTCTCATCTTTTTCCGTCTCTCTGTCTCATTCTGTCATGAGAGTAGCTGTGGGATTTCAGACTGTACGAGACTGTAAGAGACGCTACACAGATCTGCTTTACTTTGTTTCCTGACCTCTCGTTCCGTGTCCTATTCATCCGGTAGACATATGGGATCACAGATTTTATCAACTCTACCTCGTGCATATTGTAGGTCTGTGTTTGTGTGTGTGTGTGTGTGTGTGTGCGTGTGCGTGCGCGAGATATTAAGAAACAAGTTTAAAGGCAGCAAATTCCTTGAGCGTTTGTCCCCGTCGTTTTCCCTCAGTAAAGTGAGATTAATATTCCCTTTAATGACCTCTGAAAAATGACGTGTGCCCCACACGCGAACCATGGCAGAATGATGACACACACACAAACACACAGGCATGCTGCAGACACAGACACACACACACAAACATATCTGATAAATGAAGACACACTGGTCTGGGGTTCTGGCGGTATTAGCTTCAGGGCAGACCATTGCTCTGACAGTAATAATCATAAAGTAGCTATTAGACATTAGACTGATCAATGGAGTCCTGAGGAGCAGGAAGGACAGGTCAGCTGAAACACGTAGAAGAAGAGCTCCACTGGAGGACCCATTCCAGAAGAATAAATCAGTGGTATGTAGAGGCACGACATATGTCTGGTGTTGTCGCGTGTTAACGGGATCGAGAGTTAAGGCCCTCGCTCCCCCACACACACACACGCTACGAATAAACACATAGAGTCGAGCTCTTCCTCACCTACAGCCGACCACCTCTTCCTCACCCATGGGCATTAACCCATTAGATTCTAACAGTTATGACACCCACTGACTGGTGGGCCCATAGACCTGGTTCAATACTAATCCACTGAACTTAACCTGCTTAACGGCTTGCCTGCTGCACATACCTATCTCCCCTGTGTGTGTGTGTGGGTGCGTGTGTGTGTAATTTGTTTAGCGCTTGGGCATATATAGGTCTCCTGTATGTGTGTGTGTGTGTGTGTGTGCATGTGTGTGTATAATTTGTTTAAAGCCTCGGCATACATAGCTCTCCTTTGTGTGTGTGTGTGTGTGTGTATGTTTGGCCATACAAATCTCTCTTGTATGTGTGTGTGTGTGTGTGTGACTATACAAATCTTGCACTGTGTGTGTGTGTGTGTTGGCATGTTGTTGTGTAATTTGTTAAGAAATGGCCATACAGATATGGTGTGTGTGTGTGTGCGTGTGCGTGTGTGTGTGTGTGTGTGTGTGTGTGTAATTTGTTTAGCGCCTGGCCAAACATATTTCTCTGGTGTAACGTGAGGCGGAGGGGGAGCCAGATCAATAGGGATGTTTCTCTGTTAATGAAGATGTACCGTTGGGTGTGTGTGTGTGTGTGTGTGTGTGTGTATGTGTGTGTGTGTGTGTGTGTGTGAGTGTGTGTCTGTCTGTGGCCAGTGTGGCTTTGAGAGCTGCCCACACACGCACTTATGCGCGGTTGCTATAAATCTTCAACTGACCATTGCGGTCAAACTACGCGGTCAACGTGAACCACCAGGGATGGATTTCCAAATCTCCCTGCTTCCCTCTCCACTCACCTACTCCTCTATCCTTCTCTCACCTTCTCCTCTCCACTCACCTTCTCCTCTTTTCTCCCTCTCACCTTCTCCTTTCCTCTCACCTTCTCCTCTCACCTTCTCCTCTTCTCTCGCCTTCTCCTCTCCTCTCACCTTCTCCTCTCACCTTCTCCTCTTCTCTCGCCTTCTCCTCTCCTCTCACCTCTCACCTCCTCTCACCTTCTCCTCTTCCTCTCACCTTCTCCTCTCCTCTCACCTTCTCCTCTCACTTTCTCCTCTTCCTCTCACCTTCTCCTCTCCTCTCACCTTCTCCTCTCTCCTTCTCCTCTTCCTCTCACCTTCTCCTCTATTCTCCTCTTAACCTCCTCATTTCTCCTGCCCCGTTTCACCCATCCATCTGCAATACATCCACTGTCCATCTTCACAAGGTCACACACATCACAGTGCCATTTTGATACCTGCTATGAAAAAATATTGTGTGAGCGTGTGTGTGTGTGTGTGTGTGTTTGTGTGTGTGTGTGTGTGTGTGTGTGGTTGTACATTAGTGTATAAGAGTAACTGTGTTTCCCTGTGTGTCGTTCTGTTGGTCTGCCTGGCTGTTTTTCTGTCTGTATCTCTGTCTGTCGTTCTGCAGTCTGTGTGTGTATGTATGTGTGTGTGTGTGTGTGATTGTGTGATTTTGTGAGTGTGTGTTGGTCTACAGGCATTCAGTCAGTCAGGGATCCTCACAGAGTGCGTTATTGCACTGAGATCACGGATAAGACCTTAGTTGAGGTGGTAATAGTTCACTGATAAGGCAACGGAAAATAGTTAATGATTGTGTGTGGATTAGAGCACTGAGATATGTAACTGAATTAGGTGTTAGGGGTCAAGGTAAAGGGGTCAAAGTCAGGGTGTTAGAGTTTGTCTGAACGAGAAACGGTCTGAGACCTGAGGTCCACCACAGAATATATAGCTGTCCCATATGGAATCACTGGGACATCTTTAAGCACTTACTAAAGAAAATGTTATGCAGACTGGTACATAATGTGGTCAGTGACTAACAGTGACCAACAGAGACCAACAGTGACCAACGGAGACCAACAGAGACCAACAGAGACCAACAGTGACCAATAGTAACCAACAGTGACCAACAGAGACCAACAGTGACCAACAGTGATCAACATTGACCAACAAAGACCAACAGTGACCAACAGTGACCAACAGTGACCAACAGTGATCAACAGTGACCAACAAAGACCAACATAGACCAACAGTGACCAACAGTGACAGACAGTGACCATCAGTGACTATCAGTGACCAACAGTGACCGACAGTGACCGACAGTGACTATCAGTGACCAACAGTGACCAACAGTGACCAACAGTGACCAACAGAGACCAACAGTGACCATCAGTGACTATCTGTGACTATCAGTGACCAACAGTGACCATTAGTGACCATCAGCTATCATCAGTTACCATCAGAGACCAACAGTGACCAACAGAGTTCTGGATGCTGAGGACACTATATGTGGCAGGAGAACATGGCCGGTAGGACCAGAGGACAGGTCATACACACAAAACAATGATGAAAAGAGCAAAGAGAGAGAAACGGAGAGAGGGAGGGCTCAGTGATAAAGTGAGAGTGGTCAGCCACTCCCTCCTGCTCCTCCCCCCCCCCTCCTCTCCCCTCTCGGTGTCTGTGACATGCCTCACTGCTTGTCGTGTGCGCGGCAGTGGGCATTGATCGGCTGTCATGCTGATCACATTACGAACCCCGGCGATTAGATTTACATTTTTAATTTTCCCTCCCCGATGAAGAAAAAAAACAAGACATTGAATGAGAGATGAAGGGACGGTATGAGGGGAGAATTTTGAGATGTTTACTACATCTGGACATATGACAGAAGGACGGAGATGCAGTGAAGAAGGGAGTGAGAGGGTAGAGGGAGGGGAGAGGGAAGTAGAGGGAGAGGGAGTGAGAGGGGAGAGAGGGGAGAGGGAGGGGAGAGGGAGAGGGAAGGAGAGGGGAGAGAGAGAGAGAGTAGGGTTACGGACGGACAAACATACAGACGCGGACTAACAACCCTTTAACTCCAGGTCCTAGGGGTCGTGTGGTCGGGGGTCGGGAGTTACGCACACACTCTCCCTACGATTCATCCACTGGGAATGTTTCTACTATTACACGACATGACGCTGCAGAAAACACAATCTACTTGAACCTTTGATCCGCAGATACACAGTGATAACTAATCACCTGCTCAGGTAACTGATCAGACCTCCGGTGCTGAAGTACAGCTGAGGACAAATCTGGACATTTATTTGGTGTCAAAGAGAGAATGTGTGGTCGCCATATTGCTATGGTTCAACCTTGACCTTGAGGGATGTACTGGGATATACATACTATATTTGAGGGTGCAAAAGACACAATTATTCACGGTGTGTGTATGTGTGTGTGTGTGTGCGTGTATGTGTGTGTGTGTGTGTGTGTGTGCGTGTGTGCGTGTGTGTTGGTGTGTGTGTGAGAGTGCGAATATACTATGTTGTAAGCCCAGGCATTGGATCCTCGACAGTTAGACCTCGGTAGTTTGCACCTGGGCTGTTCGACCCACTTGGGCCTGCTGGGACCAGGGGAGCGGGTGAACATGGTCCCCGTGAGCGAGGCCATCGATTAGGGGTTGAAAACGGAGCCGCCCCCCCTCTTTTCTGGTGACAGGAGTGGCCTGAGAGACGATCAATACGGAGGGAGGCCTGGGTCTGACAGTAGACATACAGGCCCTCTGAGAACACACACACAGATTTAGGACCTAAGAGAGAACACACACAGATATGGGACCTAAGAGAGAACACACACACACACATATGGGACCTAAGAGAGAACACACACACACAGATTTGGGACCTAAGAGAGAACACACACACACAGATATGGGACCTAAAAGAGAACACACACACACAGATATGGGACCTAAAAGAGAACACACACACACACAGATATGGGACCTAAGAGAAAACACACACACACAGATATGGGACCTAAAAGAGAACACACACACACACAGATATGGGACCTAAGAGAGAACACACACACACACATATGGGACATAAAAGAGAACACACACAGACAGATATGGGACCTAAGAGAGAACACACACACACACATATGGGACATAAAAGAGAACACACACAGACAGATATGGGACCTAAGAGAGAACACACACACACACACACACAGATATGGGACGTAAGAGAGAACACACACACAGATATGGGACCTAAGAGAGAACACACACACAGATATGGGACCTAAGAGAGAACACACACACACACACACAGATATGGGACGTAAGAGAGAACACACACACAGATATGGGACCTAAGAGAAAACACACACACACACAGATATGGGACCTAAGAAAGAACACACACACACTCATAAACACACACCTACACAAGGTGCACTGAAGACACTAGCAGGGCTTCTGGAGACAGAAACTAGACAGAGAGAGAGATTGAGAAAGACAGACTGACAGACGAGCAGACCGACATACAGAGATAAGGAGAGCGACAGAAAAGAGAAAGACAGACAGAGGCAAGAGACATAGAAAAACGAGAGAGAGACAGTGAGAGACAGAGAGAGACGGAGAGAGACAGAGAGAGAGAGATGCGGGGGCTCCGGATCCTCTCCTCTTCCTCATTTCTTCATCAGTTATTTCTTGACATCCCTATTAACTCATAAATCCAATACCGTGGAGCTCAACAGTATCTGTGCCCAGATGGAGAGAGAGGATCAATCGCTCCCCTCGCTGTCAGACCGTTTACTCCTTTTCTCATCCATCTACCACCCCTCCCTCCTTCCCCCTGTCCCGTCCCCACCTCACAATCTAGTCTGGCCCGGCCGTTGCCGTAGCGCCAACCAAATGGGACCGCCGCCCTCTTTACAACCATGGTTACCTGCTGGAGATCAGATCGGTCCAGTCTGACTGTGGACACATAGCAAGGGGCCAGGCTACAATGTCGTACGGACGCGCATCTAATCAGTCCGGTGTATTTGAACGCTGGCTATAGAGTACATTGCATTTCGACAGTTTGCCCCGGTACAAACACAGACATTTCTCCACCTGGCGTACTGCCCCCTAGAGGAGCGTGAGGTAAATGATCCACTCCCTGGGTCAGTCTGTTGAGTGGGGTCACAGCCAAGGGTCAGCCATTACAGATGGCCACCAGGGAGCAATTCATTATCAGCCGTGGTTAAGGATTAGATGACAGATTATTCATTTCGGGATTATATCTATGGTAACTGCTAGGCTAGCTGTCACTGTGCTGAATAATTACTAGGAAAAAAACAAAATGCTTTATTACACACTGTTATTAATGTTTAACCCATTTTTCTTTTTCCCTTCTCCAATATGTATTTATCAGCGATGTCTTTCCCTCTCTCGGGAGTCTTGACGGGGGCCAAACATCCCGCGAGAGAAAGTTTCCTCTAAAACTTCTCGCACGGCTCACTCCACGTGCTGGAGGTGAACACATTCCCTGGCAGTCAACCACGATCGAGGTAGCAGGCACCAGTGGAACCGCAAGGAGTCACTAGAGTGTGGCAGCACTATCTGACATCCACTTAGACACGTTTTGAGCCGCCCTCTGCTGGTACATTGGGTGTAGCCAGGGTTTATACACCACTGCTCTGCTGGTACACTGGGTGCAGCCGGGGTTTATGCACCACTGCTCCGCTGGTACACTGGGTGCAGCAGGGGTTTATATACCACTGCTCTGCTGGTACACTGGGTGCATACAGGGTTTATATACCACTGCTCTGCTGGTACACTGGGTGCAGCGGGGGTATATACACCACTGCTCCGCTGGTACACTGGGTGCAGCGGGGTTTATATACCACTGCTCCGCTGGTACACTGGGTGCATACAGGGTTTATAAACCACTGCTCTGCTGGTACACTGGGTGCATACAGGGTTTATACACCACTGCTCCGCTGGTACACTGGGTGCAGCGGGGGTTTATATACCACTGCTCCGCTGGTACACTGGGTGCAGCAGGGGTTTATATACCACTGCTCCGCTGGTACACTGGGTGCAGCGGGGGTTTATATACCACTGCTCCGCTGGTACACTGGGTGCATACAGGGTTTATAAACCACTGCTCCGCACTGGGTGCAGCAGGGTTTATACACCACTGCTCTGCTGGTACACTGGGTGCAGCCGGGGTTTATGCACCACTGCTCCGCTGGTACACTGGGTGCAGCAGGGGTTTATATACCACTGCTCTGCTGGTACACTGGGTGCCTACAGGGTTTATATACCACTACTCTGCTGGTACACTGGGTGCATACAGGGTTTATATACCACTGCTCTGTTTAGGGGCAGATTACATTATTCACTATCATACTTTAGTTTTCTGTATTATCGCTGTCTCATTATCTCTCTCTCTCTTCGTCCTATTTCAATCTCTTATACTGTATATAATATATATACCATATATATATATATACAAACATAGTATATAGTATATATTATCTATTAAATATAAATATAGTCTCTCGCTATTATCTCTCTCTTTCTGATTGTGTTTGTGTGTCCTCTGCCCGCTGCGGTGGTCTCCGGTTTCCTTAATGGTTCCCAGGATGCATTGTGGCTTTGTGGGACTGGTGTGGAGCAGAGGGTGAGATTGTGTGTGTGTGTGTGGGTAATAGGGTGGTGATGTGGGGTGATGCGGTCATTTCGACACATGAGAAGTGTCCCATCAGAAGATAGGGCCTAGCCACTTCAAAGGCACTTACACACACACAGCCACAAACACTTAGCCCAATCACATCAGACACACACACACACACACACACACATACGGACAGGACAATCGAATGTAAATTAAAAGGCCTGCACATGGAACGACGGGGAAAAGGGTTTCATTCATAAACACATAAAGTACAGTTGCATTGTTTGCTGGCGGGATCTTTATAAAATACGTCCCAGAATCCCTTGCTTCCACAAGTATTCAAAACTGTGTTTTCCCACTCCTTCTCTATCTCACTAGTTGAAAGTGTGTTATGATATCACACAGCATCAGCGTTGTTGCATCCAGTTCCTCACGGATGTGTGTGCATGTGTGTGTTTATTGTGTGTGTGTGTGTGTTTGTGTGCTACTCAATATGTTTGCGCAAACTAATTAAAGACGTCTTTGCATCGGCCCTGCGATGGATGGCTTTTTAACGATGTCAGTCCAGGAGAATATGCAAACTGTTTGGCCGGCCGTCTCCACACTCCTGGCCTAGATTACCCTATTGATTTGATCCAAAGCATCATTAGATATGAATAAAAAGCCACACATTACCGGGGGAGAAAGGTGGGGTGGAGGTGGGGGTTTATGCATTAGGGGAGAGGAGAGGGGAAGGGATGTTCAGGAGCAGAAATATGTGTGTGTGTGTGTGTGCGTGCGTGTGCGTGTGCGTGCGTGCGTGCGCGCGCGCGTGTGTGTGTGTGTGTAACAATCAATTTCTTCACCTCCCCAGACATAGACTCTCCATCCTTCCAACCCCTCTAATAAAACCCTGTCTTTTGTTTTTCCAGTATTTGTCCACTAGAACAATAATTATATAGACCCAGATCAGCTCAATCCAGCCCCTGGTGTGCCTGTCACACACACACACACACACACACACATGTCCCATCGACAAACGAACCCGCTCTCACATCCTGTGACTTTAACGTGGTCGTTTGTCCGATCGGTTCAGTCCGGTCGTAACACTATACAGTTTGAACGACCTGCAGTGGCTCCAGCCCTATTGGGCCCATCTCGAGACACTCCCGGTCTGCTTCCATTGATCCCAGGTCCTGGTGCCACTGCAGGTCTGACGGTACCAGAAGGCAGATCCATCCCAGATGAGGCGGGCCCGGCCGGTCCGTCCCGACGGCAGACAGGGCGATTCACCGACGCTGCAGACGTTTCGCGGTACACGAGCTCCGTGCCGTTCTCTCTCCTGTAGTTCTGTCTTCATCTGGGCGTATCTGTCTCGGTTTAATTCTGGTTCCCCAGAATCTCCGCCTCTCCGTCGGGCGCGTCTTCGTCTTCCTCTCTGCCTCCACGACTCCCTGCCGTCTCTCGTTCCTCTTGTCCAGTCAGATCATGGCGGCTGTGACAATCCACCGCGTCTTCAAGTCTAGAATGCCGGGGGAGACAATATTTCACGAAAGGTTATCTTTCTGAAGTAACTCGTCTTCCTCCGTTCTTGTATTTCGCAGTGCTTTATATTCAATTGTGGCTAGACCAGGAAAAAGACATCATGCTTTAGTCGTTTGAAAGTACTTTTACTCTCTGCTCTCCAACCCTTATGGCCATGGTGGTTATTGTCGTTAATAAAACAATGAAAGGTAAATGTTTGAAAATCAACAGTTAAGAATCGCCCGAGAAGAGACTGTAATTTACTTATTAATAGTAATTGAGACAGGTGTGGTTACCCTCATCAGCCTGTAGGAGGAGCAGAAGAATCTCTCTCTCTCAAAAGAGCAGGACGACGGAGAAAAAGCTAAAGAAAGAAAAGCATACAATTTAATGAAAGTAACATTTAAATAATATAAAAGACACAGGAGGCAGAGAAAGACAGGGAGAGAGAAGATGGCTCAGGGGAGAGTTTTTGGAAGCATTGTCTCCCCCTCTTTCTCCCCCTCTTTCTCTTCTCCTTTTACTCTCTTCCACCCTCTCTCCCCTCTTTCTCTTCTCCTTTTACTCTCTTCCACCCTCTCTCCCCCTCTTTCTCCCCCTCTTTCTCTTCTCCTTTTACTCTCTTCCACCCTCTCTCCCCCTCCATTCTCTGACACATTTGTCACGTTCTTTTTCTTTCTCTCTGTGTCTTTCTACTTCTCAATCACCCTTTCTCAATTCTTGTTCTCTCTTCTCTTTTTTTACCCCGTCTCCTCCACCCCCTTTCTCTCTGTCCTTTAACCCTCATTCTCTCCCTCTTCTCTCTCACCCTCTATGTCTCCTCCATCACCCTTTCTCTCTCCTTTAACCCTCATTCTCTCTCTCTCTCTTCTCTCTCACCCTCTCTGTCTCCTCCATCACCCTTTCTCACTCTCTCTTCACCGATCCTTGTTGTCTCTCTACACACACTGATACCCAGCCAGGCCAGTTTGGCCCTGCAGTCGATAGGCCCATTAGTAAATAAGGGATGCATAATTTATTAAATATCCTTCAGATACATATTTCAGCGTTGGGTTACCAGGCAGTAGGGGATGGAGGAAGCAGTTAGACCATAATTACATTCTGCAGGACTGGGTGTCTGCTCTAAACGACTGTCACGAAGGAAGAAGAGAAAGGCCGATGAGAAGGGGAGCGAAAGAAAAAACATTGTAGTGATATTCACACACTTCCGCATACACACAGATGTCATTTCGGAGCTATGAGGTCAGTCTGAGGAAAGCAGAAGTTACGTCCACTACAAAAGAATAAGCAGAGGCGGCTTGTCACGCTCATTCTGCAAAAAAGTCTTACCACAACCACTTGTGCTGCAGAGAATTCCCACAGACTAAGAATCAACGTGTGAACAAAACAATGCAATTCATACTCTTGTTGGCGAGATCTATGATGTGAATTTGGGGATTTTGGTTGTGTGACTATAGTGTATAGATATGTGTGTGCGTGTGCGTGCGCGTGTGCGCGTGTTTCTGTGTAGTATTAGGGTAGTAAAGGTAGTAAGTATCGCACCAAGAAGTAAAACACTCTTCTTCCCATAATTCTTCTATAAATAGAGGCGTGTGAAGAGGTAACAGGTTTTTCTGATTCCCTATTCAGCCAGCTACGCAACTAAACACACTTCCACCTAGTTACACAACCAAATACACATGTAGTCACACAGCTACGCAATTAAACACACATCCACCTAGTTACACAAACAAATACACATATAGTAACACAGCTACGCAACTAAACACACTAGTTACACAACCAAATGCACATATTGTAACACAGCTACGCAACTAAACACACTAGTTACACAACCAAATGCACATATAGTAATACAACTAAGCACACAACTGGTGAGACACAAAGATTATGACCTCTCTCAGGCGAAGCGAATTACGTTAATCGTCTCCTGACAAGAGCTCACGTCACCGTCTGGGTAGATTAAATGGTAAGATAACAATAATTTATTGTAATCTGTTAAATCCAGGATAAATGGGCAGGAGTCAAGTCTTGAGTAACTGTTATTGCCAGTAACTGTAACTTAGTAACTGTAGTAACTGTAACTTAGTAACTGTTATTGCCTTGGGATCCAAATTACCCAGATCTCCCTTTTCTATTGAGCATCTGTGGGATGTGCTGGACCTACAAGTCCTATCCACAGCGGCACCTAGCAACATGCAGGACTTAAAATATCTGCTCTGTAACGTTTTGGTTCGTCATTGTATTTACACGCTGTCACACAACCAAATACCCACACACACAAAACTAGTCAACAACTAAACACACTCGCAGCAACTCAACCAAGCCTGTGTCTTCGAGTCAGCTTTCCCCCGAAGACACGCCAACTTTCACAACATCGGCTGCTCTGTCCCCATAGATCATGATCCTTAACCTGCGCTGACATTCAACAGTTTTACAACACACTCCCGTGGTGCGGTTGTGTCTGACTGAATGGTGTGAACTAGTCAGAGGAAACAGAAGGACTCTGTGATATCACCGGGCAGTCCCCTGATGGACAGCTTCATCACACCCAGGGTGGGAGCACTGATAACTGGCCTTGGTCATTAGGAATACCCCTGGCTTCAGTGAGGCCTCCGCTATCTCCCCCGTCCACAGCGGTCCTGGCATCCTGTGTTCACAGCGGCTGCCTTCGACAGATAGACGAGGGCGCTACTGAAGAGGCACGTGAGACTGACAGGGCAATAAAGTGAATCCGCACAGGGTACAGGACGAAAACTACTGTGTTGTTTGTTTGTGTGTGTGTGTGTGTGTGTGTGTGTGTGTGTGTGTGTGTGTGTGTGAGGGCACGAGTGCGTCTGACCGGAACCGCAGGCAGTAGTCCCACACAGCAGCAGGTTTGACAGAGTGACAGTTGGTGTCTTCACTAGCTCCTGCGTGACTGTTGTGGTAACTGGGACGCCCCCACCAGTGCCTAGTAGACGGACCACACCGCGACACCTCAGTCCCTCATCTCAGCCCCACACCACGACACCTCAGTCCCTCACCTCAGCCCCTAACCTCAGCCCCTCATCTCAGCCCCTCACCAGGGCCCTTCAGTCCCTCACCTCAGCCCCTCACCTCAGCCCCTCACTTCAGCCCCTCACCTCAGCCCCTCGCCTCAGCCCCTCACCTCAGCCCCTCAACGGGGCCCTTCAGTCCCTCACCTCATCCCCTCACCTGGTCCGTCCAGCCCCTCACCACGGCCCCTCAGAGCCTTGGCACAAAAGGAAATTGTAAAGGAGACAACCGGATAAAAAATAATCAAGTTAGTCTGCTTTTTTCTTAGCCGGCATGTGTGAGCATAGGCATGCCTCTGTGGTTGAATGTGTGTGTGTGTGTGTGTGTGTGTATGTGTGTGTGTGTGTGTGGGGGGGTGTGGGTGTGTGTGTGGGTGTGTGTGTGTGTGTGTGTGTGTGTGCTCCCTGGCAGAGCGAGTCTGAACCATGTGATTTCTCAAACCCTCAGAGCTAATAGCCCTGGCTCCTCTCAATAGCAGTTACCAGAATCCACCTCTACAGTAGCTTCACTTCGCTAATCAACAACAGACCTCGGGTTTTCTCACCACAGTCAGTCCTCTAACCGCCTCCCACATCCAGTGGAAAATTTTACTCCGTCTAAAAGCACTCAGAAACACGGCGTACTGTGCGGTCGCGAGCTAAAGGAATTCCGACATTATGGACCGGTGAGTCTTTTGTTAAGTTCGTTCTCGAAGGGACGGTGGTGAGGTTGCAATTCCACCAACGGCCTACGGGTGTCAGTGTCGGCCCAAGCCACGGGTGCCTTGGTGAGGTGAGTCAGCGAGGGCGAAGGAGTCAGAGGGCTGAATCATGAGGCTTTATCCATGGCATCAGTCTGCCAAAAGCTCTCCTCTGCACATATCTGTCTAGCGCCTCATTCCCACATAAGGGTCTATTGTCCTCCGGGGAAGTCAGTGAGTCAGTCTGAGTTGAAGTGTGTGTCTATAATGAGATCGAGCATTGTCATGGGAGAGTTGCCACATCACTCGTGAGCACTAGGTATTTTAAAGGGATTCCCATTAGCCACATTCCTGAGATGCAGACGTAGATCAAAGCCCAAGAAAGCACAGGAAAATAATGCACGTTTACACAAGACATTACAATTAACAATTATCTGTTTGTCTGTTTACAGTTCCTGGCATGTTAGGAGTCATCCGTAAAAGTCATTTGACTGTATTGCTTGTCTGAGTTAACTGGGTTGGCCGAGATCGTGGTTCTGTTTAGTTCTGTACACCTACCAGCCTATATGGTTCTGGAGAACAGACAAATGGCAGGACTTGAGTGGTATTGATGGATGTTCCAGCTGTTTGCTAACTGTTTAAACAGACTGCTCAGGACTTTCATCGCATCAACCTCTATTAGAAACACCAGTAGTGATGTGGACAGTCTCTTTACTACGTTAAACCAGCTCACATTGACATGAGTGTTGTTGACATTCGCCCTGTCTGCACGTTTGTCCAGAAGAGTTAAATGCCTGTGGGTGAAGTGGATTCAAAATGATGGGTGGAAAATGAGCATAGAGTCTTTCATTTAAAGGAGGAGATGAGTTAAGGTTAGGAATGGGGTGGGGCTAACTTATTATATTTAGGGCTAGGGCTGGAAACTATTTAAAATATTACATTGTAATATTACAAATGTACTTATAAAACAAATGTACAAATTCACATGAGACGGGTTAGGGTTTTGGATAGATTTTAAGCAAAAACAACACAATCAACACAAAAGTATTGTCGTGTGTGTGCGTGTTTGCATGTGTGCATGTGCCTGTATGTGTGTGTGCGTGCGTGCGTGCGTGTGTGTGTGTGTGTGCGTGCGTGCGTGCGTGCGTGCGTGTGTGTGTGTGTGTGTGTGTGTGTGTGTGTGTGTGTGTGTGTGCGCGCGTGTGTGTGTGCGCGCGTGTCCACGCGTGTGTGGTTGGGGTGAGTGTGATTGTTCACTTTCTCACGGTCTCATTCGTGTTGATATTACATGTCAATCTAGATGACTACCGAGTTCCAGTAATCCAAACTCCTCTTCCAGAGGTGAACCATTACGGAACAGGCTTAGGAGGTTCTGTCTTCCTCACTCCTTTTCTCATCTGTTGATGTGCTGAATCACGGAGAGACAGACATGCAGTCAGACATATACCAGTCCTTTAGGTAACTGTTAGGCAATGTGGAGAATGGACAGTTGAAAGTTTCACAAGAAATGTGAACTAATAAACACATGTATTTGTGTTCCTGTTAAATGTGCAAATGTATGTCACTTTAATCCAGTGGTCGCCACTTTTGTTTCTGTACCACCGTTTTGAATTTTGCACTGCTCCGTGTACCCTTGAAGTACCCCTTTATGTTAATTACTAGTAAGCCCATTATTTCAGGGGTGTTTTCAAGTACCCCCTGTTGATAGGCAAAGTATCCCCAGGGGTCCTTGTCCCCTGGTTTGGGAACCATGGGTCTCTGCTCATACACACCGACTCATTTCTGGTACTTCATGTCGAAGTTAGTCAGATCATGCTTTATTTATTTCTTGTCGTTTTGTTATACATTTTAACATTTCTTAAAATCCATACAATATGTTGACTGGCAAGTCTTCACCTTTTTGCAATTTATTCTAAAATGAATTTCGAAAATGTAGGAGATGTTAACTGTTTTGGGTTGTTTAAACAGGGAATCATGGCTGTCTATGTAAAGAGGCTGTTGTGGAAATACATGTTTTGCATAGGGCGGACTGGTGATTGAGACCTGCACTGTTAAAAAGAGGAACAGTACACCTATTGCAACTGAAAATAGAGATTGGGGAAGAGAGAGAATTGAAATGGGGAAAGAGAGGGTTGAGATGGGGGGAGAAGAGAAATTGGAGTTAGATGGATAGAGGGGAGCGAATTCAGTCTAAGGGCAATAGAGAGAAGAAGGTTTGAGTCTAAGGGCAATAGAGAGAAGAATGTTTGAGTCTAAGTGCAATAGAGGGCGGAGAGGATTGAGTCTAAAGGCAATAGAGAGGAGAGGATGGAGTCTAAGGGCAATAGAGGGGAGAGGATGAGTCTAAGGGCAATAGAGAGGTGAGGATTGAGTCTAAGTGCAATAGAGGGCGGAGAGGATTGAGTCTAAGGGCAATAGAGAGGAGAGGATTGAGTCTAAGTGCAATAGAGAGGAGAGGATTGAGTCTAAGGGCAATAGAGGGGAGAGGATTGAGTCTAAGGGCAATAGAGAGGTGAGGATTGAGTCTAAGGGCAATAGAGAGGTGAGGCTTGAGTCTAAGGGCATTGAGTCTAAGTGCAATAGAGGGCGGAGAGGCTTGAGTCTAAGGGCAATAGAGAGGAGAGGGTTGAGTCTAAGGGCAATAGAGGGGAGAGGATTGAGTCTAAGTGCAATAGAGAGGTGAGGATTGAGTCTAAGGGCAATAGAGAGGTGAGGCTTGAGTCTAAGGGCAATAGAGAGGAGATGATTGAGTCTAAGTGCAATAGAGGGCAGAGAGGATTGAGTCTAAGGGCAATAGAGGGGAGAGGATTGAGTCTAAGTGCAATAGAGAGGTGAGGATTTAGTCTAAGGGCAATAGAGAGGTGAGGCTTGAGTCTAAGTGCAATAGAGGGCGGAGATGATTGAGTCTAAGGGCAATAGAGGGGAGAGGATTGAGTCTAAGGGCAATAGAGAGGAGAGGATGAGTCTAAGGGCAATAGAGAGGTGAGGCTTGAGTCTAAGGGCAATAGAGGGCGGAGAGGATTGAGTCTAAGGGCAATAGAGGGCGGAGAGGATTGAGTCTAAGGGCAATAGAGAGGAGAGGATTGAGTGTAAGTGCAATAGAGAGGAGAGGCTTGAGTCTAAGGGCAATAGAGGGGAGAGGATTGAGTCTAAGTGCAATAGAGAGGTGAGGATTTAGTCTAAGGGCAATAGAGAGGTGAGGCTTGAGTCTAAGGGCAATAGAGAGGAGAGGATTGAGTCTAAGTGCAATAGAGGGCGGAGAGGTTTGAGTCTAAGGGCAATAGAGAGGAGAGGGTTGAGTCTAAGTGCAATAGAGAGGAGAGGCTTGAGTCTAAGGGCAATAGAGGGGAGAGAGGATTGAGTCTAAGGGCAATAGAGAGGAGAGGATTGAGTCTAAGGGCAATAGAGGGGAGAGAGGATTGAGTCTAAGGGCAATAGAGAGGAGAGGTTGAGTCTAAGTGCAATAGAGAGGAGAGGATTGAGTCTAAGGGCAATAGAGGGGAGAGGATTGAGTCTAAGGGCAATAGAGGGCGGAGAGGATTGAGTCTAAGGGCAATAGAGGGCGGAGAGGATTGAGTCTAAGGGCAATAGAGATGAGAGGATTGAGTCTAAGTGCAATAGAGGGCGGAGAGGATTGAGATGGACGTAAGGAGAGAGACCTGTTTCCCCTTTGCAGATTAAAATAAGGTGGTCATTACAGCAGACTGATAAATCCTGATTCAAAGAGCTCATGTTCCACTATTTTATCGTGACGTGCTGTCTCTGTTGATGGTCAATCGTGCCAATGTGACTGGCGGCTATGGGTCTGGCTCACAGAGTCATTAATGTGACCACATGATTAAATGTTGTGTGTGTTCGCGTGTGTGTGTGTCTCTCTGATAACTATGGAAATGAAGAAACGGACTGAGGAGGAAAGGACAATGAAGCTTCTCTGTTAGAGAGGAGTATTCAAATAAGTGTTCCATCTCTCCAGGTTCTATTTCTCTCCACCTACCTACCTACCACACCCTCCCTCTCTGTCTCTCTTTCTTTATCTCTTCCTCCCTCTGTGTCTGTAAATCTCACTCTTTGCTGTTTCTTTGTCTGTCTTTGTGTGTGTGTCTGACTGTGTGTGTGTGTGTGTGTGTGTGTGTGTCTGTCTCTCTATATGTAGACGTGTGTTCTAGAACGTGATATGGCCCACCTGCTGTCTCATGGTTTAGCTCGACTTACCTGCCGGTCTGTAATTATACCTGTGAGTGTGTACGTACATGTGTGTGTGGGTGTGTGTGTCTGTCTGTAGGTCGCGCATGGTAATTAGCCCCAACGCGGAAGATGCCTTTGATCTTTTCTAAAGAGAAAGTGTGAGACTGAACATGGGACAGGTGCAGGAGGACAGTGTCTAATGATGTGTTCCTGACCACATTCACACACAGCACAGACACGCCCTAAGACACATGCACACAGCCAAACACACCCGCCCCAACACACACACCCCGCGCCACAACGCACACGCCCACAGCCGAACACACACACTCATGAAAAAACACACACACCAACCAAACAGACGCCCCAACGCACACACCCGTAGCCAAACACACGACACAACTCACATTCCCATAGCAGAACACACACACTCATGACACAGCACACACACAACCAAACACAAACGCCCCACGACACAACGTACACGCCCACAGCCAAACACACGCCCCACAGCCAAACACACACGCCCACAGCCAAACACACACGCCCCACAGCCAAACACACACGCCCACAGCAGAATAGCGTGTCTCCCTTGGAAGCGGAGACATCATCAGGGTGGTTTCTGGGTAACGACTGCACTTTAACCCTAGTCCCTTAAGACCCGGGCAGCCGTCAGCGAAACCTAACGGTTGTGTTAGAGTCGTCTGTTTTTACGAGCTGGGAGGGACGATGGCTTCTGTCGTGATCATTAGCTGTCGAGTCGGTCGTTAGTTAAGTGTGTGTGTGTGTGTGTTCACTTACGGTGAATCAATATGTGTGCCTATCAGCGCTGGTTATTGTCAGCTGGTCGTCGCGTCGTGAATATCGCTGTGAGTGCGACATGTCGTTATGTCCTGGCCACTGGAGGGTCGTCCGAGACGTTAGCCCTCGTTAGAGGAACTGGTGAGAGGAGGGAAAGACGTGTCGCGCTGATAAATGGCCCTCTGTCGTATAGCTATTATCATATTGGTTCTTATGGGTGTGTTTGAGTTAGGAGGACGCCTGTATATAATGCAGCTCCCTGATGTCCCATTGGATGTATATCAGGGTCTATTACCTCTAGGAGAGTAAACACCAAGCACACATGATATTACCCATTCCTTCCTGATAATTAATACAACATAAATACACCTGAATGACCCCGGACTGATACACCTGAATAAAGCAGATTAATACACCTAAATAATCCAGACTGATACACCGGAATAAAGCAGATTAATACACCTAAATAATCCAGACTGATACACCGGAATAAAGCAGATTAATACACCTAAATAATCCAGACTGATACACCGGAATAAAGCAGATTAATACACCTAAATAATCCAGACTGATACACCGGAATAAAGCAGATTAATACACCTAAATAATCCAGACTGATACACGGAATAAAGCAGATTAATACACCTAAATAATCCAGACTGATACACGGAATGATTAATACACCTAAATAATCCAGACTGATACACCGGAATAAAGCAGATTAATACACCTAAATAATCCAGACTGATGCACCTGAATAAAGCAGATTTATACCTAAATAAGACTGATACACGGAATAAAGCAGATTAATACACCTAAATAATCCAGACTGATACACCGGAATAAAGCAGATTAATACACCTAAATAATCCAGACTGATGCACCTGAATAAAGCAGATTTATACACCTAAATAATCCAGACTGATACACCTGAATAAAGCAGATTAATACACCTAAATAATCCAGACTGATACACCGGAATAAAGCAGATTAATACACCTAAATAATCCAGACTGATACACCGGAATAAAGCAGATTAATACACCTAAATAATCCAGACTGATACACCGGAATAAAGCAGATTAATACACCTAAATAATCCAGACTGATACACCGGAATAAAGCAGATTAATACACCTAAATAATCCAGACTGATACACCGGAATAAAGCAGATTAATACACCTAAATAATCCAGACTGATACACCGGAATAAAGCAGATTAATACACCTAAATAATCCAGACTGATACACCTGAATAAAGCAGATTAATACACCTAAATAATCCAGACTGATACACCGGAATAAAGCAGATTTATACACCTAAATAATCCAGACTGATACACCGGAATAAAGCAGATTAATACACCTAAATAATCCAGACTGATGCACCTGAATAAAGCAGATTAATACACCTAAATAATCCAGACTGATACACTTAAATAAACCAGATTTATACACCTAAATAATCCAGACTGATACACCGGAATAAAGCAGATGTCTACACCTAAATAATCCAGACTGATGCACCTGAATAAAGCAGATTAATACACCTAAATAATCCAGACTGATACACTTAAATAAACCAGATTTATAGACCTAAATAACCAGACCGATACACCTGAATAAAGCAGATTAATACACCTAAATAATCCAGATTGATAGGCCTAAATAAACCAGATGTCTACACCTAAATAATCCAGACTGACGCACCTGGATAATCCAGATTTTAAACCCTGAAAATTCCAGATTAAAAACCCTGAATGATCCAGATTGAAAACCTTGAATAATCCGCATTACAATACATCACAACAACACGAACGAAAATAACACGACAACCCAGATGAATACATCAAATCAAGCCAAATATACATGACTTGACATCACAAATAAATAGAGAACAGTTCAAATTATCAATGATGAGCCCAAACATTATAAGGGTGAAACAAAAAAGTACATCTCATAACAACGATGCAAAGTCACGGTCTGATCAGAGAGTAAGCAAACTATCAGTTGTCTTATTCAACATGTCGGATGCAGGAGAATTGGGCAGTACTAAAGACCCGAGTCATTTGACAAGATCCAAATAGTTATGGCCTGATGACCAGGTCAGAGCATCTCGAAAACAGCGAGTCTTGTGGGGCGCTCCCGGTCAGCAGTGAGGAGGTCCTACAGACAGTGGTCTCTGCGGAGACAAACCACAAAACGCTGACAGGATGCTGGGTGCCAGAGTCTCATCGATGCTCGAGGGAACCAAAGGCTATGCCATCTGGTCCGAAACAACAGAAGGTGTTCTGTGGAACAAGTCACGCAAAAGAATACTGTTTTACATCACGTGGACGGTCGTGTGCACGTACGCTGTATGCCTGTGGAAGGGACGGCACCAGGATGCACGGTGGGAAGACGACATGCCGGTGGAGGAAGGGTTCTGGGAAATGTTCTGCTGGGGAACCCTGGGTCCTACATTCATGTGGACGTCATATTGACACGTGCTACCTACCTAAACATTGTTGCAGATCAGGTAGACCTCTTTATGGGACTGGTTTTCCCTGATGGCAGTGGCCTCTTACAGCAGGATTATACTGCACACGATGTTTAGGAATGGTTCGAGGAACAAGATGAAGAGTTTAAAGTGTCGCCCTGTCATTCAAATTCCCCCAGGTGTCAATCTGATTGAGCGTGTGTGGGATGGCCGAACATGTCTGATCTACAGGTATGTACAACACAAACAACACAAAAGTCTTTGTTTGTTTGTGTGTGTGTGATTGTGTGCGTGTGGGTGATTGTTCACTTTCCACGTAACAGTTTTCAGGACTGTAAGGATTTGCCGCTAATGTCTTGGTGCCAGATACCACAGGACACATTCAGGGATCTGCTGGTAATGTCTTGGTGCCAGATACCACAGGACACCGTCAGGGATCTGCTGGGAATGTCTTGGTGCCAGATACCACAGGACACAGGATCAAGTCTTGTAGAATCTATGCCTCCGCTGATCGCTGCTGTTTTGGCAGCATGCCGATGACCAACAGCATATTTCGCGTTGGTTAAACGGTTTGGCATACAAATGAATTACTTAAAAGTTCAATTTATCAAACTTATCTTTACACTTAAATACACAATAAAGTTTGTAGGAAGAAACATATCACACGCTTTGTTTATTTTATTTGATTCTGACTCCTCAGCCCCCCTCACTCCTCCTGCCCTCCTTCTGACTCCTCAGCCCCCCTCACTCCTCCTGCCCTCCTTCTGACTCCTCAGCCCCCCTCACTCCTCCTGCCCTCCTTCTGACTCCTCAGCCCCCTCACTCCCTCCACCCTCCTTCTGACTCCTCAGCCCCCTCACTCCTCCACCCTCCTTCTGACTCCTCAGCCCCCCTCACTCCTCCACCCTCCTTCTGACTCCTCAGCCCCCCTCACTCCCGATCCACTGGGAACCAATTATCTCATTTGTCATGCTCAGCCAACCCTCATCCCAGTCGCCCCCCTATTCTACTGACAGAAAGACGAGAAGAGGCGAACAGAGAGTCGCAGAAGAGAGGAGAGAGAGGAGAGAGAGGAGAGAGGGGAGAGGGGAGAGAAAAAGGGGATGAGAAAGAGTACAGATTCTGCTGACACTTTTATTCGCCCAGTCATCACCTAATTAGCCTGTTAGACCCTCAGAGCTCCGTGTCTGTGTGTGTGTGTGTGTGTGTGTGTGTGTGTGTGTGTGTGTGTGTGTGTGTGTGTGTGTGTGTGTGTGTGTGTGTGTGTGTGTGTGTGTGTGTGTGCGTCTGTGTGTGTCTGTGTGTGTCTGTGTGTGTGTGTGTGTGTGTGCGCGTGTTTGTGTGTGCGTGCGTGTGTGTGTATGTGCATGTGTTTACTTACAGTAAGCCTACATTACAGTCCACTCAACAAATGTGTACAATCTGATGCAAAGGAAATTGAAAATCTTTGCGTTATCTTTTACATTTATTCGACAATACAAACCCACATGTACAAAATGTATGTCGTGCAGACATGCCCAGTGTGGCATTCATGCAATCTATAGCAACCATAGAAGACTGTGGATGGTGAAATGTAATGCCAAGCTTATTCTGGCATATCCTGTGTCACTGTGGAGAACGCGAGGCAGAGACTGATCTCCCTTGAGCCACGGCTATCTTAACCTTTGACCCATCCACTTACTGAGCATGTTGTCGTGGTTTAGGACATTAGCAAAGGTCACAGTTTAAATGCCAAAAGTGGGCGCCCCCCCCCAGTGGCAGGTGCCCTTGGGAACAGGCCTAGGATCAGTTTGTGTACCTCAAAAACAAGACCTTAGCCGACGACGATGAGGTTTTAACCTGACTTTAGGTCAGCTTCTAAGGTAATTTCACACTACTGGGTGTTGAGACCGAACACAGTGGGATTTGTCAACATGGTAAATATTAAGGTCACCCACATCGATGATTTCACTTCCTGTCGACCGACCGACAGATTTGTTTACGATACATTTAATCCCAGCAAGCATGTAACTATAAAAACAATTGACGCTGTAGTTGAAGTGAGAGAGATGAATAATGGCACAAAAATGCACTTGTCTTTTACTCTTGCTGCTCCCACTATTTATATGGTATGAGGGAAAATACATATTCACATCCTGCAGTTATGCACGTATCATATGTTACGGGACACACAGTTTTTTATCTTTTGAACAAGTTTCTATCAATCAAATGTATTTTCTAAAAAACTTGAAACCCGACAGAATACGCATCAACACGTTGATACAAGTTGATACACATTGGCTAGGAACACCCCCGAGATGGGTCGAATTTAGGATAAAACCTAGAGAGGAACCCGGCTCTGAGGGTTGGCCAGTCCTCTTCTGGCTGTAGCATCGATTAAAGGTTTTGCAATATAGCTTAAACAAAGACCTTTTGGCGGTTACCAAGTGAGGCATTTTTTTTATCACACCAATAAAAACAGTGGTCTTGAACAGCCGGCAGGTTAGTGGTTTGAACTGGAGTCGTTTATGATCGTGGCTGCAAAACCACGGACACCAACTCTGAGACTTTGTTTTTCAGTGCTAGTCATTAGAAATGTCTCTCCTTCCTGAGTGCAAAACGTGAACAAACAAACATATCATGCTTCTAAACCTCCATGCTGACAGAAATGGTTAAACACATACAGTCTGTAAGTATCTGCCAGTTATCAGTGGACACTGTTCCACTGCATTAGTGTCAACTAGGGGCCACGGTGCCTGTCTTCTCCTCTTTTCTTTCCCTCACTCGCTCTCCTTGTCTCCCCTAATCTCTCCTTTGCTTGGACTCACCCGGAAGCCCCCAACGAGTGACCCTCACAGACAGAGGGGTCCGACTGAACACATATTCTGTAGGATGTGAGGGCCAGGTGTGGGGGAATCAGGGTGTGTGTGTGTGTGTGTGTGTGTGTGTGTGTGGGTTAGAGAGAGAGAGTGCGCACGTTAGTTTATTCAGAAGTGCACTTTTCCATTTAGCCTGTGTGTTTTCACACGCGCAGGTTGACGTGCACACGTCTGTCTTCCGTGTCCAGCAGGCGGTCCTTTACTGGAAGATTCTCCCTCCTTCCTGCTGAGTAAGGAAAAAAATCTTCGGGAATGACTGAACCCTTCACATGTTTCTGTGACACACACGCACACACACACGCGCACCCTGAGACGACCCATTGGCATCTCGTTGCTAGCGGCACACACGTTTTATCAGGGTTTAAAGCAGTCGCTCGCTAATTTGAAAACGACCGTGACCCGAGGAGAACAAAAGGTCTCCTGTGTCCTCTGAAATGGCTGCCCGGTTCCTCTGTGCCTCATCCCTGACATCTGTTTGCCTGAGCGGCAGAATGGCTAAAGCGTGTCTCATCCATGACATCATCCGGGCGAAAAAAGGGCTAAAATGGAAACTCATACCGAGCTGCTGTTTATGCTTTCCCCGGTAGTCCGTGTCAGATAGAGACCGACCCGGAACCTTCTGGTGTCTGGGACGTCTATCTGGAATGTCTGAATGTTTTTCTCCACTTGTGTTATTTGTTGTTTTATGTTTTGCATACTATTTTCAACTTGCTACTGTTAATATACATACATACTTTTGTTTAAATGCATTGATGTTTGAGAGAGTAAACAAGAGAGATGTCAGTAGCTTTTGTTACTCTTTTGTGTTTTCATCTGCTGATATTTTCCTTCTATCATCGTGTGACCAGAACCAGTCTGATTAATTTCTCTTCTAAACTTAAAAAAACTGTGGTATGGAGATCAAAGTATTTCTGATCCATTTGTCAAAGACACAAATGAGATCCTTTCTGACACAGTTTTTTTCTCTTACACTCCATCTCTCCCTTTTTCTTTCTTTGTATTTCTCTTCCGCTCTTTTTCATTCTTTCTCTCTCACCTGTTGTCATATGACACCAACTGTTTGAGCCAATACCAAGCCAGTGACAGTTGAGTGTGTGTATGTGCTGGAGAAAACACACACACACATTTAACAGTGCACTTGCAGGGACACCAAACCATAACTCGTATACTAGACCGGACTTGTCACATCACAAAGATGTGATACACATACGAGCATCTGATTGGCCGCACTGTCCCACCTCATTCACATGTCCCACTGACAGGGGTATTCAGATAATATTACTACTGACAGGGGTATTCAAATAATATTACTGATAGGGGTATTCAAATAATATAACTGATATGGGTATTCAGATAATATTACTGATAGGGGTATTCAAATAATATTACTGATAGGGGTATTCAAATAATATTACTGATAGGGGTATTCAAATAATATTACTGATAGGGGTATTCAAATAATATTACTGATAGGGGTATTCAATTAATATTACTGATAGGGGTATTCAGATAATATTACTGACAGGGGTATTCAGATAATATTACTGATAGGGGTATTCAGATAATATTACTACTGACAGGGGTATTCAAATAATATAACTGATAGGGGTATTCAGATAATATTACTACTGACAGGGGTATTCAAATAATATAACTGATAGGGGTATTCAGATAATATTACTACTGACAGGGGTATTCAAATAATATTACTGATAGGGGTATTCAAATAATATCACTGACACGGGTATTCAAATAATATTACTGATAGGGGTATTCAGATAATATTACTACTGACAGGGGTATTCAAATAATATTACTGATAGGGGTATTCAAATAATATTACTGATAGGGGTATTCAAATAATATTACTGATAGGGGTATTCAAATAATATTACTGATAGGGGTATTCAAATAATATTACTGATAGGGGTATTCAATTAATATTACTGATAGGGGTATTCAGATAATATTACTGACAGGGGTATTCAGATAATATTACTGACACGGGTATTCAAATAATATAACTGATATGGGTATTCAAATAATATTACTGACAGGGGTATTCAGATAATATTACTGATATGGGTATTCAAATAATATTACTGACACGGGTATTCAAATAATATTACTGATAGGGGTATTCAAATAATATTATTGACAGGGGTATTCAAATAATATTACTGACAGAGGTATTCAGATTATATTACTGATAGGGGTATTCAGATAATATTACTGACAGGGGTATTCAAATAATATTACTGATAGGGGTATTCAGATAATATTACTGAAAGGGGTATTCAGATAACATTACTGACAGGGGTATTCAGATAATATTACTGACAGGGGTATTCAGATAATATTACTGACACGGGTATTCAAATAATATAACTGATATGGGTATTCAAATAATATTACTGACAGGGGTATTCAGATAATATTACTGATATGGGTATTCAAATAATATTACTGACACGGGTATTCAAATAATATTACTGATAGGGGTATTCAAATAATATTACTGACAGGGGTATTCAAATAATATTACTGACAGAGGTATTCAGATTATATTACTGATAGGGGTATTCAGATAATATTACTGACAGGGGTATTCAAATAATATTACTGATAGGGGTATTCAGATAATATTACTGACAGGGGTATTCAGATAACATTACTGACAGGGGTATTCAGATAACATTACTGACAGGGGTATTCAAATAATATTACTGATAGGGGTATTCAGATAATATTACTGACAGGGGTCTTCAAATAATATTACTGATAGGGGTATTCAAATATTGTAGCGACCCTTTGGTGCCGCTACTCGCCCCTCTAAATGGGATACCCTTTGGAGCCGTAGGGCGCTGGTTCGATTCCCCCGCCGGACGCTACATTGGTGTCAGAAGTGGGATTGGCAGCGAGGGCCATCGGAGAGGCGTGTCTCCGTGAGGGACTTTGGATAAGTGAAGCATGAGGACACGCTCTCCCGGTTGGTGGAGGTACCACTCACCCCTACAAATGGGATATCCCTATATGCAGCAGCCAGTTATAAACGCAGACACCAAAAGGTGACTAATTCAAACCTTAACATCAAATACCCATTATTTGTGCATTACCATGCCGTAAAACCTTAACCTGTATTGTCTAACTCTCACCTCAACACTAATTTTAACCCATGTTGTAAGACAATGTTAGACATTCAATCTACCTTTTAAGGCATATAAAATGGTATGGGAAAATAAAAACCTGTGTCCCTGTTATAAAGTGAGAAACACACACACACATTGCGTCTCCAGGGGATCCAGCAGACTGCCAGTAAGTGATCTGACCCACGGCCCTATACAGACTGGGTTATTTACCCCTCATTAACACGCACAACACCCCCGCTAACTGTCTGGAATCATTTACAGGCCTTCTGGTAAACAGAATCAGTACAACTCGTTCAGCCCAAACTCAGCGTGGACATGTACTCAACCGACCAGTTGATTTATAGGTCATATATAGGTCATAGGTCAAGTCAGTCACTTACTCATTTCTCTGTCTCAGCTTCTCCATTACTCACTCTCTCCTCCTTCTGTCTCACCTGCTCACTCTTTCCTCTCTCTATCTCAGCTACTCCATGACACCCTCTCTCCTCTCTCTATCTCACCTTCTCCCTTACTCCCTTTCCCACTCTCTCCTCTCTCTATCTCACCTTCTTAATCACTCCCACTCATCCTTTCTTTTACCCCATGGAACAATCTAGAAGATCTCATCCCTGAATCCTCTCAGTTAACCACAAACCCTACTGATTGTCTATGACTTCGGCGAATCACAACACTTCTGCAGTCAACTTTTGACCTGTGACCCGACCACAGTTCCATGCAAATAGCACATACTTTATTTTTTTGTATGTCAGATTTCTACATTTGGAATCCCAGTACCTCTTGGCGTCTGCAAGGCAGTCTGAAAGAAAAACCTTTGTTGTCAATCTGTGAACAATATTTCTGTTTCTCCGATTGACCCCGGTTATGAATATTTTTTTTTCCATTGATGGTTTCATTCAAGATCAAGTCCTGTTTTGCATTTGTTTGTAACCCACCATTTTAACTGACATGAGCTGCATTTGTCGCATGTGCTCGCTGAGGTACAAAACTAAAGGTTAGAGGTGGGGGGGGGGTTAAAGCAGGGTACAGAGTGAAAGACAGGGAGATCCGGGTGGGGGGCGGGGTTAAAGCAGGGTACAGGGTGACAGACAGGGAGATCGGGGTGGGGGCGGGGTTAAAGCAGGGTACAGAGTGACAGACAGGGAGATCGGGGTGGGGGGGCGGGGTTAAAGCAGGGTACAGGGTGACAGACAGGGAGATTGGGGGCGCGTTAAAAGCAGGGTACAGGGTGACAGACAGGGAGATTGGGGGGTCACCTGCTGGGATTCCATTGTGAGTGGGCGGGTGAGTCAGAAACAGACCTCTTTCTGACAGCAGACTGAATTCCCCTCCTACCCCCCTCCTTCCCTCTCTCCCTTCTCGCTCTCTCTGACTTCCCCCTAGTCATCCATCTGACTACTTCAGTTTCCCCGTGTCCATCCATCTGTCTTATACTTTTTCACGCCCCCTTCTTTCTTTCCTCCATTTCTCTGCCTCGTGTTCTGTGGGAGGGTCAATGGATGGGCAGGGAGGTGCCGCAGAAGACCCAACCCAGTTGGGAGGGACCCCGGCCGGGAAGTCATGATCAGGAAAGTCCCCTGCTTTCCCAGTCTGGATGTGCACAAAAGGCTGGCCTCCAAATGTTCTACCTGCTCTGTTAAGCATCACCGTTTGAATGAGTGGTGTGGCGTTTTAACACGACAGACTGGAGCCGCCAGTGACTCATCTCTCATGCAACGATCCAGAGGTTTTAATGGGCCTGTGGTTCTATAGTGGCCCTGTAGTATTTCTAACTTTTATAGCCTCTCCTCCTCACTCCATCCTGAGCCTGAGTAGAAGCTGTGTCGTGGGAGCGCCACGGGGTGCTGTGTGTGTGTGTGTGTGTGTGTGTGTGTGTGTGTGTGTGTGTGTGTGTGTGTGTGTGACTGTGTGGGTGTGTGTGTGTGTGTGACTGTGTGTGTGTGTGTGTCTGTGTGTGTGTGTGTGTGTGTGTGTGTGTTTGTGTGTGTGTGTGAAGGTCATGCTGCCCCTACTGTTTTCCCGCGGCGCCTCTCGGGAGTCGCCCATACCGGCTCGGACCAAAGGCAACAGAGGGTTGGATGAGACCAAATGAGCCGGATGAGTGTAGCTCTTGTGTGTGTGTGTGAATGTGTGTGTGTGTGTGTGTGTGTTTGTGTGTGTGTGTGTGTTTGTGTGTGTGTGTGTGTGTTATAAAGGCAGGGGCCGCAGCTGTGTCAACCCACCAGTGAAACCGGCGCTCTAAGTTTCACTGGTCCCTGAAAGACACACGGCCGAATGGGGGGGCAAGGGGGTTGGGCGCAGGTGAGATTGGGGGAGTAGTCGAGCAGGTGTGTGTGTGTGTTTCAGACCCGGCTGAAACAGGTGTGTGTGTGCGCGCATGAGTGCATCCCTGCATGTCGCGTCTGTACGTACGTGTGTGTGGGGGGGTCTGGAGGTTTAAGATCATCGGACAACGTTTTGGCGGTTGCTTGGGTGATTGTGAGGTTAACCCTATAATCACTGGATATGATGTTCTGTTCGGGGCTTGGCCCCAGCCCCTTAACAATCCCAACTTACTCATAGCAGGTGTACACTCCCTGCAATTAACCATCACACACACACACACACACTACCCAGTCCTGCAATTAACCGCCAAAACACACACGCGGACACACACAAACAACCAAGTCGTGCAATTATAAGCGAACAGACACAAACACAGACGTGTGCAGTACTAGAAGGCGAACCCTTCTCTAAGGCTTGTGGAGAATCCAGCTGCGACTTTAGTGATGGTCAACTCACGGTTGCAGCTGACTGAACAGGGACAGATAACACCGTTTGAGATAGAAAGCAGACCCGCATGAGCCTGCGATGACAGTTTAACACCTTTCACTTCGAGGAAGCGGCGACACACCTTTCGAGCCGCATCGTCTGTTTACTTCCGTGATCTCTTCACTCGTTCGGCCGCTGTCTCTTCGTTCGCTCGTCTGCTATCTCTCCGTGTTTTTCAGTAGCAACATGAGGAAATGGGCCAGCGATATGAAAAGAGGACATGTAAATTGCATGAGGCTTCAATGACTGGACCTCACACTAGAGTACTTGTGTGTGTTCTTCTGAGAGACATTTGCATTGGTGGAGTGTGCGGGTGACTCACCTTGCTTTCTCTTTCTTTGACCCTTTTCTCTCTTTCTCTCTTTCCTAGTTTTCCATCTCCTACTTCTCTCTCTCCCTCTCTGTGTCTCTCTCGTTTCAAAACCACAGACTCACGTAGGCACATTGGCTCTTTCTTTCTCTCGGTCCGTCTAACCAACCTCGCTCTCTCTCTCGTTCTCTCTCTAACCTCTAGCCACAACCACTTCCCCAGTGTTAACAGTTGGCCAGGCGTGGGGCAGGTGGGGCGTTCGAGTAAAGCCACAATACCAGATTAAACAAAAACAAAACATGGCCACAGGACAACCACCACAGAAAGAGACCCGCTCTCTCTGAGGATCACGTGACCGGCCGTTAGCCAATGGGCTCTGACCGTGGCTCTCTGTTCCTCGAGGGGAGCATTTGAAGCTGCCGCTGGGGTTTGGAGAGACCATGGAGCGACCACTCGACCACAAACCAGAGCTGTGACCGGGCAGGAGACAGCAATAGGACCCGCTCACAGAGAGAGAGAGAAGGGAGAAAAGGAGGAGGTCAAAGGCGCGGAGAGGTAAAGAAAGACAGCGAACGAGAGGGAAGAGTGAAAGTGAGAAAGAGAGAGCAGACACAAAGACATTAAGAATAAGAGGGAGAAAGAGAGTCAAAAAGAGAGAGAGAGAGAGAGAGAGAGAGAGAGAGAGAGAGAGAGAGAGAGGGAGAGCACGATTGGATTACACTGTGAGTAATTCAACCAGAGTATTACAGTTCATCTGAAACCACAGGGAGGGATTATTTCTCACCCCGGGACGGCACCTCCTCCTCTGGGTAAGAGTCCTTGAACCGCAGCTTCTTCCATCTCCAGGCCGGTCGCCCACCCTGGTACTGGAGAACTACACAGTGATTGTCGCGATTCTGTCCCAGCCTGACACTATCACACGCGATTCAGCCGATCAACCTGTCAATGAGACTGCGTTACCTGTGTTAACGTCCGGCTGGGACACAAGCAGCTCTCACCGGGAGCAGAGTTGGCGGACCCCCAGTACCTTTAACCCTTTCGGACCTCCAGATGTTGGGGGTCCCTAAAGAATGTTTTTTTACCCGGGAACAGAACACGTATGCCTGCACGGGTCCACAGCGGGCTAACCTGACGTTGAGGAAGGGAGGGAGGGAGTGTTCTGGAGAGTTTAGTGTGTCTTCGTGTAGAGGTCTGCAGCTGTTAGTTGCACTGTTACGTGTGCGTGTGGATGTTGTCTGTAGGTCTGTTATCTGATCTCCGAGAGGAAAGACTCTAACTGACTCTGTGCATTTGCATGTGCATGTCAGGACGGCAGTTTTGAAATCCGAATTCCTGGGCTCGCGAGAAACCAACAGGAAGGAGGGGTGCATCGGACCGGGCGAGTTCGGCCGGAGCTCCGGGGGCATCGGACACTTCGTCGGCTGAGGAGGAGGACCGGGAGCGTTGTCATGGCGTCCAACAGCATATTTGAGTCGATGTCGTCCTACCAGCCGTACACCATCAGGGGTGAGTGTAGGTGCAGCTGTGTGTCTGGGTGTTGTAGTTCGACTCGCTGTTTGACAGTACAGTTGTAGTTTTCAGATCATGTGGCTAGATCTGAAAAACCACAGATCGGTGGATGAGTTATTTATCTGGTTAACCTTGGCTATGAATGTAGAATACCACAGAACTCTCAGTCGATTCGACCGACTCCACCACAAATCACTCTCTACTGTACCAGCTGATCTCTGGGCTCAGACACTTCACCCTTCACCACAGAGTTCTCAAAGTTCCCAAGAAACACATTGACCCTCCTCTCGTATTGGGAAACATATTGAGGACGTGTGGGATTTGGGATTCCGTTCGGTTGCTATCACCTTTTTTAGTGTTGTTAGGGCCGTTGTTAGGGAATTGTCTCAGTGACAAAAGAGCAAGGGATTGGAGAGGAGGGTAAAATAAAGAGGGGAAGAGGAAAAGGGGTTGAAAAATAGAAACAAGGGAGGAGAGGAGAGGCATTCCTGTCTGCTGTGTCAGTCAATAGTCACTATCTCCAGACAATGCAGCTGTCTTATGTAGGGTGTGTGTGTGTGTGTGTGTGTGTGTGTGTGTGTGTGTGTGTGTGTGTGTGTGTGTGTGTGTGTGTGTGTGTGTGTGTGTGTGTGTGTGTGTGTGTGTGTGTGTGTGTGTGTGTGTGTGTGTGTGTGTGTGTGTGTGTGTGTGTGTGTGTGTGCGTGTGCGTGCGTCTGTGTGTGTGTGTGTGTCCTTGTTTTTTTAGAGAAAAAATTCCATTCCATTAAAATAAAATACAATTAATCTGAAATACACACCTGATTGCTCATGTTGTCAATGACTATTGATGCTGGAAACGGCATATTTTGAATTGGAATATCTACATAAGGTCCATCATCAGCAGCTATCACTACTTTGTTCCAGTGGCACGTTGTGTTTGCTAATCCCATATTATCGTTTTAAAAGGCTAATTGATCACTTAAAATCCTTTTTGGGATTATTTTAGCAAAGTTGAAAACTGTTGGGCTGTTTAAAGAAACAATACAACAGGCCTAGTTAAGACTAGTTTAGTATCTGGGGCATCATTAAGTGTTGGTTTGTTTACATGCTCAAAATGGCCAAAAACATAAAACTGAAGCTCATCACCTGTTTGTGTTTAACGTTTGGATAATCAGTGGACTAAAACTGGTTTCTTTTTCTGTCATACTATTCGAAGCTCAAATTGTCTCACTTCTGTTACTTTCCAGCCGTTAGTCGGGACTGCGAGTTGAACGTCATACAGATGTCAGAACTAAATTAAAGGCCCTTTTCTACAACAGGAAAATATTTAGCAACAGAGGAAATGCTAGTTGTTTTAAAATCATCTTGTAGACGTGGATGCATTTTCCATGAAACCAAAAAAACAAGGCTGTCATTTCAAAGTAGAAACTATTGATCAACGATGTGATCAAATAATACAAAATCTGTTTCATGCATTTATGGAAAAAACAACAATGAAATTAAAATAATGAAATAATAATAAAAATAGAACCAGTTAACATTACGGTTAATAAAGAGTTAGGAGTAGATCTACCACAATACTCCTGTCAGTAAACTAATGTGCAGATTCTTCATCATAGTTGGACAAACATGTTTGAGATTAAATCTTTTTTAGTTTGAGATGGAATATTTCTTTATGTTGTGTTGAGTGTGTGCGTGAGGGGTGAGCAGGGGAATGTGTATGTGTGTGTGTATGTGTGTGTGTGTGTGTGTCTGTGTGTCTGTGTGCCTAGGCTTCCTGGTGTGTTTGAAGCTTCTCGTTGTACAAGTTGTCAGTTAGCACAGGAAACGTGTGCACATTATCTTTTGCACCTGACACATTCACACAGGAACAAGTGCATATGAGTCTGACTGCCTTCTGACAGAGACTTGAAAACGGGAGCCGTTTGCTAAAGAAGCTAAATGCTCCACATGGTCTTTTAGCTGGATCTTCCCCAACAGCATGGAATGTCCCCAAATCAACCGTAAACAGTTAAAACAGACACAAACGTTGTGGTGATTTTGTTTGTCTACACGGAGATTAACCAAGAAATGTCGCACTTTTGCATTTATCACTCATCGTAAAATAAAAACATTTTGAAAGTTACAAGTGTTTATGAAACACGTGGTGTGTGTGCGTGCGTGTGCGTACGTGTGTGTATTTCTGGTGAGAATCTCTGACTGCTGATTGCTACTTCTCTGACTAATGTCTGCTTAATTCTCCTGACTGGTGTGGTCAGCCCATCTTAAGACATACAAACTGTCATTCGCAATAGATAAGAGCATCTGCTGAGTTAGTCAAATGTGAATGTAGCCAATGTGAAATCTGTTTGGCCTGTTCCACATGTGAAAAGGCCAGATCTAGGGTTAGACGTTTTTTACGGTTAGTTAATGATTCTAACGTGGATTAAAGTGTAATAGAGTCGATACAGTCCACTTTGAATCGACCAGTTCGTTTTCATTTTAATACAGTCCACTTTGAATCGACCAGTTAGTTTTCAGTTTAAGGCCATTTCAATTCTATTTAAAGGACACATTGTCATGAGTAAATTAGTTTACACTGCCAAAACAGATCTAGGACAAATATTTTATGAAAATATGAAAGATCAATGTGAAAATCTGAGTACACATCACGCACTGTTTGACATGTGTCTTATCTCAGTGTGTCACAGCAAAAGCAATTAGTCCTGAGAGATAAACATTATGACACGTTATATTGACAGATAAACATTATGACACGTTATATTGACAGATAAACATTATGACACGTTATATTGACAGATAAACATTATGACACGCTATATTGACAGATAAACATTATGACACGCTATATTGACAGATAAACATTATGACACGTTATATTGACAGATAAACATTATGACACGTTATATTGACAGATAAACATTATTCCACCCTACATTGACAAATAAACATTAGTTCTTGGATGCTATCCGATTCGTCACCCTGCCTCCATCT
This sequence comes from Dallia pectoralis, assembly GCA_029465975.1. NCBI lineage: Eukaryota > Metazoa > Chordata > Actinopteri > Esociformes > Umbridae > Dallia > Dallia pectoralis. The sequence goes on from CM055739.1 coordinate 11,730,103, forward strand.
CTCTTACTCTCTTTCCTCCTCTTGCTCTCCCTCCTTTTTCTTCTCCTTTCTTTCTCCATCATCTCTTTCTCCATCATTTCCATCTCCGTCCTCTCCCTCGCTCCATTCCCACATATTCATGGACCATATATCTTTGTTTTGTTTGACTCAAACTGTACGTTTCACAGATTGTTTTGCCGCTTTTCTGTCAGCAAGCGATTTACACGTTGCACTTTCTGACCCCGTCTACTGTCTGGGTCTTGCAGTGCTACTAACACACGCTTCACTCAGGGGTCTGTCTATGACTGATTCTGGTTATCAGGGCTCTGCAGGGCTAGCAGGAGGAAACTGAACCAGAGGAGAGCCGGGGCCTGTTACTGACTGATTCCCATATACAGACGATGCTCAAACACACACACACACACACACACACTCTATTACGCACACACACACACACACACATACACACACACACACACACACACACACTCCAAATGCAGCACAGTTTTGCTTTGCCTCATATATTGGGTTTTCATCAACAAGATGGTGTCACACAGCCAGATATGTTCACACCCATAAATCTCTCTGTAGTGGGGTGTGTATGTGTGTGTTTGTATGTGCGTAATAGAGTGTGTGTGTGCGTAATAGTGTGTGTGTGATGAATGTCGAGAACACGCAAGGGCGTGGGTGACGGAGACAGAAATGTCTGAAAAAAAGTGTTTTATTTGTCCAACGCACTTAACAACAAAGCGTCATTCTGAACATTGCCTTTCCTGTGACATGGCACGCGACATTTACGTCGTAATCATTTAAGGAAATTTCAAACAAGAATCATATCACAAATATACACGGTAAAAACTCGTGGTGGAATAGGGAATACGTGCAAAATAAATATGCATTTGATAAACGTGAGTGCTGTGGTTCAGATAAAAGGATATATTAAAACATACTAATATGCCGTGACCAGAGGACGATTATGTGCTTTGATCAACCTGTTCAGGAGACTAATGCTGATTAAGACGTCTTAAGGCCTGGGGGTGAAGCAGTCTGTGAGTTTGGTAGACCGCGTCCTGATGCTCCGGTAACGTCTACCAGATGGCAGCAGTGAGAACAGGCCGTAGCCTGGGTGGCTGTAGTCTGTGATGTTGTTCGGTGCTTTTTCATGCATGTGGTGTGTGTGTGTGTGTGCCTCGCATATGCGCGTCGTATATTCGAAATTTGACGGGTGCCGTTATTCCACACGTAAACAATGTGTAATATCTGTAATATTACCTGTGTGTGATTTGGACGTGTGTTGTAAATCTGCACCAGACAGGGGTAATATCAGCGGTCAAACCGAACACTCCGTTCCTTGTCGTGACTATCATCTATGTGTTGTTCATCTGACAGTATGCACACCAGACAGGGGAGATATCAGCGGTCAAACCGAACACTCCGTTCCTTGTCGTGACTATCACCTATGTGTTGTTCATCTGACAGTATGCACACCAGACAGGGGAGATATCAGCGGTCAAACCGAGCACTCCGTTCCTTGTCGTGACTATCATCTATGCGTAAATGCGTGTCCTCTGATTGTGTCTCCCTACTGGGTCCAATCCTAAAGCCCTTCAGACCAGGCTGTGGCTCTGTCTGTCGTGCTGTACCAATGCACCTGCATTTAGCAGTGTATGGATGGATGGATGGGAAGGTTCTACACAGGCCAGGAGGTCTTGGGACCACTGATGGATGCAGCAGTGTTTATCAGGTCTGGCCCAACTGAGGATCATCAGGTGTCCCAGGTCAGGTTGGTCCTGGTCCTGGTCAGGTTGGCCCAGGTCAGGTTGGTCCTGGTCAGTTCGGTACTGGTCAGATTAGTAGACAGAACCACGGTTTCAAACAGAGTTCTTCCCCTGACAGAGATGGGTTGTAATGTATCATTGGTCACCCACGGCAACAGGGGTAAACTATTACTGCAGTTGTAGCTGTTGAAAAGAGTTCCCTGTAAAATATATTAGGATGGGCACACTGTTTTGGGGGGTGGGGGTGGGGGTGGGGGGTTGTGAAACCACAGAGTCTTTAGAGGACTGATAAGTTAAGATGCAGTAAGAACTCCTTTCTCCCTCCTCCTCTCCCTCCCTCTCTCTTCCTGTTGCCAGACTGTCTAAGGGCTGAAAGGGACGCAAAAATAACGGTCTCTCTTTCTCACCGACACACACACACACACACACACACACACACACACACACACGGCTACAGCTTCACAACTTACATTGTGTGTGTGTGTCGGTGAGAAAGAGAGACCGTTATTTTTGTGTCTGCATGTGTCTGTGAGTGTATGCATATGTCTGCGTGTGTATGTGTGTGTCTGTGTGTGTCTGCGTGTGTATGTGTGTGTATGTGTGTGTCTTTGTGTGTGTCAGTGGGTAGACTGTGATAATGCAGAAAGATGGTGGCTAACCAGAGTGGCTAACCAGAGTGGCTAAACCATATGCAAAACAGACGCCTAACTTAGTTTCTTTCTCTCTTCTGTCTCGTGTTCTTTTTTACTCATTCTCTCTTTCATTTTCTCTCTTTCATTTTCGCTGTCTCTCTTCTATCTCTTTCCTTCTTTCTTTCTCTCACTTCTCTCTCCCCCATTCTTTCGACACTCTCATCTCCTCTGTCTCTCTGAGCGTCTCCCTTTCTTAAACTTTCCCGGAAGCACACTGATACACACAACCAGACACACACACATACATACATACACAAATGCAAGTACACACATACACACACACACATACAAGAAACAAAGTTTGCACAGAACTGTTTCCTGAGATGCCCTTCGATTGACAGGCTGTGGAGATGCTTCCTCTGAGGCAACCGTTTTACAGTATTGCCCCAATGTGTGTGTGCGTGTTTGTGAGTGTGTGTCTTCTTGAATCCTTGTCTCCTAACGGCCCCTTACTCACACAGCTGTTCTACTTCCTTTTCTTTGGCTATCTCCTCTATGTAGTAACAGTGAATACTAGAACATTATTAACGCCAGAAACTGAGGTGGACAGAGAGTGTCGTCTGTGTGAGGATAATGATGTAATATGCCATTCGTCAGGGGAAAGGACAGAAAGGCTGTGGACGTGATGAGCACATTAAAACGTCAGCATAGGAATCATCGTCTGGCCTCGCCTGTGTGCCTGCTTGCTGATTCGTTGATTCATTGATTCGATGAGTTGTTGATTCGTTGATTCGTTGAGTAGCATACTCTCTATCTCTCTTCATTTTCTTATTTTTATGTCTGTCAATCTAACCTTACTCTTCTCTTTCTCGCTCTTGTTCTAACTCAATTAAAATGCACATAATCAGGACTGTCACAAACAGGTAAATCAGTAAAAACTCAATCAAGGGGCGGAGAACTGGGTAGTTTTGGACATGGAAATAAGTCAACGAAGAATAGGCGGTTTGTGGCGTCTTGTGGCGTCTTGTGTCGTCTTGTGATGTGTTGTGTCGTCTTGTGGCGTCTTGTGGCGTCTTGTGGCGTCTTGTGGCGTCTTGTGGCATCTTGTGACGTTTTGTGTCGTCTTGTGGTTCTGAGTTATGCAAAACAAGGAGGACGGATGCTGGCGTCAAAACACAATTCTGATGAAACCTCAGTGATGGTTTCTAATTTCGGGAAATGAAACTCTCTAATTGGTATTTGTTTTGTATTCTGTCTCAAGTTCTGCAATGATGCAATGAATGCATTTCCTCTATAGGGACCCAGGTTTCCTGTGTCTATAGCTTCTCGTGGATGTGCATCTAGTGTTTCTCCTGTATCTGTCCCTATATCTCTGTCTCTATATCTCTGCCTCTATATCTCTGCCTCTATATCTCTGTCTCTATATCTCTGTCCCTATACCTCTGTCTCTATATCTCTGTCCCTATATCTCTGTCCCTATATCTCTATATCTCTATATCTCTGTCTCTATATCTCTGTCTCTATATCTCTGTCTCTATATCTCTGTCCCTATATCTGTTTCTATATCTCTGTCTCTATATCTCTGTCTCTATATCTCTGTCTCTATATCTCTGTCTCTATATCTCTGTCCCTATATCTCTGTCCCTATATCTCTGTCTCTATATCTCTGTCCTTATATCTCTGTCCCTATATATCTGTCCCTATATCTCTGTCCTTATATCTCTGTCCCTATATCTCTGTCCCTATATCTCTGTCCCTATATCTCTGTCCCTATATCTCTGTCTCTATATCTCTGTCCTTATATCTCTGTCCCTATATATCTGTCTCTATATCTCTGTCTCTATATCTCTGTCCCTATATATCTGTCCCTATATCTCTGTCCTTATATCTCTGTCCTTATATCTCTGTCCCTATATCTCTGTCCCTATATCTCTGTCCTTATATCTCTGTCCCTATATCTCTGTCCCTATATCTCTGTCCCTATATCTCTGTCCCTATATCTCTGTCTCTATATCTCTGTCCTTATATCTCTGTCCCTATATATCTGTCTCTATATCTCTGTCCTTATATCTCTGTCCCTATATCTCTGTCCCTATATCTCTGTCTCTATATCTCTGTCCTTATATCTCTGTCCCTATATATCTGTCTCTATATCTCTGTCCCTATATCGCTGTCTCTATATCTCTGTCCCTATATCTCTGTCCCTATATCTCTGTCCCTATATCTCTGTCTCTATATCTCTGTCCTTATATCTCTGTCCCTATATATCTGTCTCTATATCTCTGTCCCTATATCTCTGTCCCTATATCTCTGTCCTTATATCTCTGTCTCTATATCTCTGTCTCTATATCTCTGTCCCTATATCTCTGTCCCTATATCTCTGTCTCTATATCTCTGTCTCTATATCTCTGTCTCTATATCTCTGTCTCTATATCTCTGTCCTTATATCTCTGTCCCTATATATCTGTCTCTATATCTCTGTCCCTATATCTCTGTCCCTATATCTCTGTCCCTATATCTCTGTCTCTATATCTCTGTCTCTATATCTCTGTCCCTATATCTCTGTCTCTATATCTCTGTCTCTATATCTCTGTCTCTATATCTCTGTCTCTATATCTCTGTCCTTATATCTCTGTCCCTATATATCTGTCTCTATATCTCTGTCCCTATATCTCTGTCCCTATATCTCTGTCCCTATATCTCTGTCCCTATATCTCTGTCTCTATATCTCTGTCTCTATATCTCTCTTTTTATCTCTTTGTCTTCATCTCTCTGTCTCTATCACTGTCTATGTCTTTTTCTCTATCTATATCTCTGTCTCTATCTCTCTATTTTTATCTCTCTGTTTTCATCTCTGTCTCTCTCTCGGTTTCTCTCTTTTTTCTCTGTCTTTATCTCTCTGTCTTCATCTCTCTGTCTCTCTGTTTTTGGTTTGTTTGTTTCTTCTTTGTTGACATGAAAATATATTAAAGCACATATAAAATGAAATGTGTGACTGATGACAGTATGGTAGTAATAATTATTACATGTAAACTAGTCAAGGATTTGTATTTATGTTGACGCACATACAACAGTAAAAAAGGAATACAGTATGTATAGTATATAGTGTATATATCTCTGACACACAGTATACATACACAGAATGTAGTCTATGTGTCT
>CM055739.1:11738150-11785616 GCA_029465975.1 Dallia pectoralis
TGTTTTGAGGGGAACCACTCTTGGTTAGCCACCCCACATTGTGTATGTCACGCTGAGGTGGCAAGTCTTCCCACGGCACCCCGTCCCTCAGCCCACTGGTGGGGTGACACAATCAGTCACTGTACTGCCACCACGGCTGTCAATACCAGGCCCAAATCATGTCCTGCAGAACATCCTGTCCCCTGGGGCTAGTAGTGGCTACCACTAGGCGCTAGGAAGCCAATGTTTGGTGCAAAAGTTAGCATCCTCAGTGGAACACAAACAATTGAGAGTCGTCTGTGAGTTGTCTGAGAGTCGTCTGTGAGTCGTTCGAGAGACGTCCATTGCCATTTTTTCCACGTATTTATTAATTTAACTCTTTTAATTCATTTATTTATTCCCCTCCATTCTTCCCCCTCCCATGTTTTTGCTACACCTCCTGTCTGATGGTGATGGCCGGAGACAAGTCGTCGCATCCTGGCACGCTAAAAGTGCAGAACGTACAGCGACGCTCCGCTTTGGGCGCCATCGCTGCCTTCCATGTGAGAAACCGCGACAGGAAATGCCCATCTAGCTGTCAATAGAGCGTCGGGGCGCGGCAGAGTTCCATCCTTCAACCCGACCACAGAGTCCCACGGAGTGCCGCAGTGTCTCCGAGCGGTCTTCTGTAATGGACCGACCGAGAACCACCGCGGCCCGGTGGGACACGTCCACCGCGTCTGGCACCCAGGTCCCTGGAACACTGCGGTTAACTAAGTCAGGACACACACACACAGTCATCCGCACACACACCCCCGACCGGTCGCATCCAGAGTGTGGTTAATGAAGTAACCATGCAAAGTGGGTGCAAGGGCACCCCTCCCTCCGGTCCTTCGCTCCGGCACTCATCTGTTTGTCCCGTCCGTCCATCGACTCAAGCGTTCATTTATTCATCCGTCGGCTGACGCTTCGCTCCGTGACATTGGGTGGTGAGAATGAGGGGGCCTTGAGTCCCCGCTCGCGTTCGCTTTACCCTTTATTTAGAAACGGGCCTCGGTTCTAATGAGTAACTATTTGGGCCGAGAGAAGGGAACTGAGAATGGCCCGTCGGGTTGAACAAGGTTCTGGATGAGGTCCCGATCCGAGTGAGTCTTCCTCTCCGTCCTGCTTTATATGTGGGGTCGGAGTCGGTTGTCTATCAATCGGAAGGTTGGTGGTTCGATCCCCGGTTCCTCCTGGGAAATTGTCCATGAGCAAGACACCTAACCCCAGCTGCTCCTGGCGAGCCTGCAGTCGCCTTGCATGGTAGACGCGGTCGTCAGTGTATGAATGAGTGAATGAATGGGTGAATGAGACGCAGGATCTGTAAAGCGCCTCTGTCGTCTTCCTCTTCCTGCCTTAAGGCCAGGGCTCATCCGCCCATCAGGACGCCATACACCTTCCTGATACTCATCCATTCTTCTTTGTATTCATCCATTTATAGCCTTTCTCATCTGTCGTCAACTTACCGTAGTACATCCAGCATTCTTCGTGGGACTGTTATACTGATTATTATTAGGATTATATTTTCATACCTTTTTATATTTTACGACAATTCCTCATCCATAAACTACAAATTAGAGAGTGAAGCCAGTTAAAATTATGTGCAAAATCTGGTGATATTAATCTCCAGTGTCTTCCACATTATTGCAGATGTGCTTGCAGGTTGGAGTAGCCAAGCAGTTAGAAAATCTGAAAGGTTTTGCGAATGTATCCCTGAGTCAGCAGGAAGATGGTGACACAAATGGAACCTCACGTAGCAGACAGTATATAAACATGTTTATGAAGATGGAAATGGATATGAAAGTAAAGCACATGGCTCCTGGTACTGGTCTCATCGATGGTGTTTTACTTTTCACAGGTTTATAAACTAGTGTGTGTGTGTGTGTGTGTGTGTGTGTGTGTGTGTGTGTGTGTGTGTGTGTGTGTGTGTGTGTGTGTGTGTGTGTGTGTGTGTGTGTGTGTGTGTGTGTGTGTGTGTGTGTGTGTGTGTGTGTGTGTGTGTGTGTGCGCGCTTGCTTGCGTGTGTGTGTGTGTGTGTGTGTGTGTGCGCGCGCGCTTGCGTGTGTGTGTGTGCGCGTGCGCATGCGCGTGTGTGTGTTTGCTTCACTGCACCTGCTCATCCATTCAAACTGCACTAAACGGCGCCTGAGGCAGATCCCCAAAAGCTCCCCCTCTTTCCACTCCTATCTCATCCCTCCTTCATCTCCCTCTCCATCAATCCATCTCCCTTTCCCTCCTTTTCTCTCCCTGCTTACGGGTCAGCACAGTAAGAAAGAAGCGCCATGTTCCAATAAATTGCTAAATGTTATCTACAGTAACAGAATGTGAATATGAACTTAAGGGCAAGTTTAATTAAAAATTAAAAAGGTGAATTAACAAGAAACTGCCTAATATGGACATTGGAACGGTGTTTATTATTTCCACCACAGCTGCAATATATGTCAACATTACTGGTTGCGGTAGGAGCTAACGTCGAGCTAACTTTTGGATAGATACCTGTGCATCATTTCAAGCATTCAGCGCAAACTACCCCCTCGCTCTCTCTTTCCATCCCTGCGTATCTCCTCTCTCCTCATAGCTTGTGTCAGAAAATCAATCAGTAGTTTCACAGGAGGAGTGCCTCACAGAGCAGCTAGTTTCCTCTCATCTGAGGGCACGCTGAATTATTCAAGACACACACAAACACACCTTACTTTCCCATAACCGACAGACACCCAAACCTACAGAGTCATATCAGACATCATTGTGTCTGTTGGTTTCAGAAAAAGATATAGGAAATCAAACAGCACCTGCATTGAGAGATTAACTAATCCAGAAGCCTAATTCAGTTGACTGATTCACCTGATTGTCTATAGCGCTAATGCTAGTGTTAGCCATCTTAGCAATTTAGCTAACCGTGTTATCGGCCCTGGGGTATTCAGAGATGGGCTGGGGGATACAGGACAAGGATCATGGGAAAAACTGCCCCTATGAAACACTGACGTCAAAATGTGTGTGTGTGTGTCACTGGTTAGCAGTCTGTCGTTAGTAGCAATGTAAATACAGCTGGACTGAGTGTGTGTGGGCTGTTTGTCTCATTCCGGGACAAAGGACTGTGTGTTTGTGCGCACTCGTGTGTGTGTGTGTCTGTTAACCAGGCACTGGAGCGCTCTGTTCTGTCACTTGGCCGTGCTGCTAACTGATATGTCAGAAAATCAATTAATTACTTTTAAGTAGCAGTTAACTGCATCCACACAATATAGCTCCATGAATTATAGAGGAGGTGTGTGTGGGAGCGTGTGTGTGTGTGTGTGTTAGTGCATGTGTGTTGGTTGGTTTCTGCAAGTGTGTGTGTGTGTGTGTGTGTGTGTGTGTGTGTGTGTGTGTGTGTGTGTGTGTGTGTGTGTGTGTGTGTGTGTGTGTGTGTGTGTGTGTGTGTGTGTGTGTGTGTGTGTGTGTGTGTGTGTGTGTGTGTGTGTGTGCGTGCGTGCGTGTGTTTGTGTGTGTGTGTGTGTGGGTGGGTGGGTGCGTGCGTGCGTGCGTGTGTGCGTGTGTGAGCGTGCGTGCGTGCTTGCGTGTGTGGTGGGTGGGTGAAACACAGAAACACTCAATACCGACTTCTGTAGATCTTTGGCATTTGAGTGGTGACAACCTTCTCAGTTATTATCGCTTTACTGACGCTGAGGTTCCACTGTGAATCAAATTAATTAATTAATTTCCAGATTCGACTTTGGCCTTAGGTCATTGCTATGTTATCCTAACATAGTAACTCAAAATTGAGTGAGTGGGTGTGTGACCCACAGACAGACCAATTGACTCACAGACAGACACACGGACAAACGAAGAGCTTTATTTGCTGAAACGTTAGCAGACTATATGTAAAAGTACATTAAACTGTGAGAGTGCAGACTTCGGTATAGCAGACTTGATAACATTGCCTTTACACTTTAAATCGGAGCGTAATGCTAAACTTCCACCCATTCGAATTGAGCGTGCCCTAAGTGAAGTGAAGGAGGGCTGTTTTCCTAGCCGGCCTGTATATCTCCATCGATCTCTCTCTCTCTCTCAGTGAGAGGAAGGTGGTGAGAGGTCTGCGGGTATTGATCCTCAGTGTGGCCCTGCCGCTGGCCTCAGGGTGGCCCCGACTCAGGAGACAGCAAGGGACAGACTGCCCCTGGCACTGAGTGGCCCCGAGACAAAGATGGACTGAGAATGAAGGAGAGACAGCGCAGTGGGGGAGAGAAAAAAGAGAGTAAGAAATAAAGAGGAAAAAAGAGCTTTCAAACGGGACCCTAAGAAGGACGACTCGAACAGGCAGAAAATGCTTGCGGAAGTGGAGGTTACCAACCAGGATCTTGTGGTAACGGTGGCAACATTTTCTGTCCCATTTGTCTCATTGCCTTCCTCAGACCACCTGCTGTGGCTTACCCGGCAACACACTCATGTACTCACACACTTGGTGTCCTGCGGTAGTGACTGGTGTACCCAGAGTTCTGTTGGGTCCGGGGCTTGTCGGGTACAGACTGCAACACCCACGGTTCTGTTGGTCCTCGGTCCAGTGGGTTGCTGACTGTGGTTGGCGGAATTGGGCCGGATGACTGCCAATGTCAGATGGCCACCAACCTTATAGCCAGGCCAGATGATCTGTTTCATCATTGGTGGATCTCAGATAGAGACCACCAATGGAAACCGCGGTACTCGGTTCACCTCAGGAGATGTCACAAATCCAACTGGACATTGTACCACTGAAAAAGCATTTGTTTTTACATGGTGGTCCAACAAAATAAAAGACAATCACCAATCCTATAGTTTTTACGGGCCACGGTTGACTCAGTCCCTTGTTTTCCCAAGTTTAGGTGCTTGCCTTTGCCATACATCAGAACTTTTGAAAAATAGAGAGGCAGGGGAGAAATGTTGAGAAAGACATGGAAAGGGAGAGGCAGGGTGGGATGAGAGAAAGACATGAAAAGGGAGAGGCAGAGAGAGAGAGAGGAATGAGAGAGAAAATCTTTTGGGTTACTAAATGAAATTAGCAGGTCTGACTTGCCTGAGGGCAGAGTGAAGCAGAGTCCCCTGGGGCTATGCTTAGTGAGGAAATATATTAAGCATGACTTGATGCCATCTCTTTCCCCTCCTTCCTCATCTTCCTCTTCTCTTTCTATATGTTTTCTGTTTTTCACTAATATCTTGGGACGCAGGGGGAGGTAATGGGTGAGTATAAAAGGATAAGGGTGAGTGTGAGAGGGATCTATCTTTCAATATTTCCTTGCTGGGTCTTTTGAGACCCACCCCACCGTTCGCTCCACCAGAACCTGTAAAGGAAGCATGAATCATGGGACCTTCTCCAACTCAGGCCCCCTGTCCTGGGCTATGTACCTGATGAGGAAAGGCCGAACTGGCAACGCTCTCTTTGGTAAATCTTCCTCTCCTACTTTGTCTTCATCATCACTTTACGCCTCTCAATCACTTTGCCTAGTAAATAGGAAGACATTTCACCTGAATATAGCGTCATTTCTAATTTTAGTAGCTATTTATGCATCTTCTTCGTCGTCATCATCATCATCATCAACTCCACCATTATCATTATCTTCCTCCTGGTATTCTCTTTTTCTGTTGTTTACTTTTCTCACAGCTGTCATTCTTTTTAAATTCTGCTTTGTCATCTTGCCCTGAACAGTTGATTCTAGAATGGTCTATAATGTTGATCTTTCTGATTGTGTTTAGGTTTGGATGTTAACTTTGGATGTTAATTTTACCAGATGTTAAATTATAGATAACTGGATTATAACCTTAGAATATTTTTATATAGTTTTTCCTTGTAGTTCTATAGGTTGCTGAGTATGCAAGTCCAGATTCTTATAGTTCAAGATGATGCTTTGCCATACAAACCATCTCTAGGATTGATTATTTCCCAGTTAAAATAATTGACTTGAGTCAATCGCGTGAACATGGAGGAGCGTTTGTAGCCTCGCGACGCATATCGATAGATTTGATAGCTGACTACATGCATTATTGATCAAGCAGCTTGTGCCAATGTGCCTATCCGATTACCGCTACTCAGAGGTGAACCGGACGACAGGAAATCTAAGCCTTTGTCTCTCATTCTCCATCTCTCTCGTAAACCCATGTTTCTCCCTCAAAGGAGCACTTTTTGCGAGCAAACTCGGTTAAATTAATTTGTCAGTAACTTCAAGTCATTCTTTCCGTGACCACTAAAATCAGGTGAAAATGTATAGGCCAACAATTGAGTTACCATTTAAATGTAAAACGATAGTGTAAACATTTAGATAAAACTAATACATTTTTGTGTTTGGCTTTTCAAAATCGGACAGACATATTTTCATTAAGTTTAACATATTATATTGCGTTTGTTGTAATTCGAATTGAATGTATTTAATTAAGTGTGACATAAACAGACATATATGCACTTTGGTTGTGTTTATTGTTTCACTAACAATTAACCGGACTCATGTTATCATATGCTAATGTGAAAAAAATCTAATTTGAAAAACCTCCAATTATAGCTTTATAATCAATTTAACTGTTTATTCTGAAGGCAATTTTATTCCTACTTAGTTTAAGTTTTCGTAATTCTACTAAAATTCTGAGCAACAGCCCTACTGTAGTTAGACTTTCTAAATGTAAATATGTTGCAAGTTAGAGATCTACTAATTAGTTATTATTTAATAAATAACTCAGTAAAAGCTATTACTACAATGTTATTAAAATTACAGTCATGTAAGCAACCTATAATTGCATTTTACCCAATGAAATAAGGAACTTTTAGAATTGCTTCCATCGGGGGCACATTCCAGAATAGGCCTGTTTTAACCAGCATTTTAGTTGACGGAAAATATACGACTGAAATACTAAAACAGCTACCAAGACTAAAATACTAGAAAAGTTAACTAAATTAACACAAGAGTTTACTATCAAATTATTCACGTATACAGTTTTTTTTAATTAGAATCTAGTCAATTGGTGCAGCTGCTGGTAGACAACATGCGGCTGAGAATACAAACTAAATCTACAAGACTTTGAAATACAATTAGTTGATATGGGCATTAGATAATCGGACATGAGCGCTTACAATACAATATATATGGATTTACAGTTAACCTACACATATGCAGCTTCAGTTTTGTAACCTTTATCAAGACAAATGATTTTAGTCGAGTTATACCTTGAGTGCAGCACTTTAGTTATTGAGACCTAATTATTAAACAGCTGTGGTTCAAATGTACGGTCTATGTTTTGGTAGTCGCTTGGTAGGCCTATATGACATTGACATTTTGTTCATAGTAGGCGTAAGTGCTGCAAATCAACACAAGCACGCGCGCCCGTGCACACACAAACACGCAGTTGCGACAAACTTGCGTGCGTTTCCAGTCAAATTCGCAAATAAACCGCGTTTGGCTTGGGCCTTGCGGTCTCCACAGTGCCCACCGAATGCGCACTTGCCGCAGCCAAAATCTCACAAATAAAATTGCAATGTGATACATGAATCACTTAATTGGTTATTACGGAGCTATTTGAGAAGTGATGTTTTAATCAATGCGACATGACATATTTTAGTCTAGAGTGATAAGTAGGCATATGTGTAATTCTGTCATGTGACTTTTTTTTTTTAATAATCTGTGACTTTTTTTCTATATGACTCCGATGAATGTCTGACCCGTTCGTTCTTTCAACATGAATCACTCAACCTAGAAGCAAACTTAGAACACAGAATAAAAGCACGTCATGCGACATCCGAAACCGATTCCACAATCCGGATCGAACCAACCAATCAAACAAATTCAACCTTAAACAACACGTCCTTTTCGTTGTATCTAAAAAATATATTTGATAACGAGGCTATATTTATTTTCTAGTTTGCAAGGCATAAATTAATCAAACCAATACAACTAAATGTTGAGTCAGAAAATCCCCATCGACTTATTTAAAACGTGTTTATGAAGCTATAAAGTTAAAGGGCCAGTCGATCAGTTCCAATCACCGACACAGTGGTCGGTCCGGGAGAGGCGGAAGCGTAAGTTGTTACATTTTTTTTCATCACTCCCAGTGGCATATATGGTATTAAAACACGCAGAAAGATGAGACACTGTCAGTTTTCTATAACTCCCCCACAAGCCCGGCAGGCCGAAGACTGCTGATAAACGTATAGGCCTGCAGGTGGTTAATTTAGTTCATAGGCCTATAGCCTTCAAAGTACAATAGTCTGAGCAGCGGTTAAACTATCACTGGCTAAGCATCGTGAACAAAACAAATGATTTTAATTTGCAATTCAGAATCATTCTTGTCGTGCTTTCATCTCTGTAAATACATAAAAACTGTTTATTGGGTTGGTAATTTATCACATGGAAAGGCTTCACAAAGAGTCATAATGTCGCAGTGTTCTTATTTGCGTGGGTAATTTAACATTTACATTGCAACAAAATGATCTGCAGTGAGTTCAGTGTGTTATACATGTTGCCCTGGCCTGTTGATGATTTAGATCGTTTGCTGCCCCCTATGGGTAGTATTTGTCGCGTAGTGCCTCTATCTCGGGAAGACCTGCATGTAACAGCCTTCAAAAATTGCTCCTTGCGATGAAAACGACGGCATGTTTTTGGTCTGAGCTCTAGAAAACCCTACTTCAGGGTAAATGTCGTGATTGATCGTGTGTGTGTGTGTGTGTATGTGTGTGTGTGTGTATGTGTGTGTGTGTGTGTGTGTGTGTGTGTGTGTGTGTGTGTGTGTGTGTGTGTGTGTGTGTGTGTGTGTGTGTGTGTGCGTGTGCGTGTGTGTGTGTGTGTGTGTGTGTGTGTGTGTGTGTGTGTGTGTGTGTGTGTGTGTGTGTGTGTGTGTGTGTGGCTTGTTGAACCCACCATAACTTCAACCTCAATTTGGACACTAGAAATAGTGCCTTAGAGGGGGGAATATAGGGGAAATGGGATATCGTGCCCAAAATGTGCCGCCGTCGCCGTCATATAATCTATTTGCAGATGTGATGGAGTCTGAGTTATACAGTTAAGAGTGGTGACGCCGTGGGTTCTGCACTTCTGCTGATATCATTTTCCACGAATAAAACAGCGCCTGAACCGTAAGTGTGTTGGAACAGCATTCGCGCGGTGTAATTCGGCAGAATGGTCGTATGTTTATATAAATGTCCTCCTCGTCGACATGCAGACAAGTTATTTGGGCCTTACTTTTCCTGTCTACCATGCCTGGCCCCATTTGTCTTTGCTACCATGGACATTTACTTTAACTTTCGTTTTCTTGCAGCAAATGCAATGTATATTCAGATATGGACCTTAGCCTATATATATATATATATATATATGAACTCATATGGGAATATTTGGCACTAGGTAGATTAAGTTGTTTTTGTAACTAAAATGTGTATAGTCCAAATACGTGTATACGTCTGTTTTAGGGATAATTTACTGTGGGGAATGTTTTAAATCGGATTCTCAGCAACCGTGCTCCTGTTTTTTTTTTTTGCCTGTACACTATCCTATTGCACGCTGTTGACTTTCACGGCAAACCACAATACCATAGCGAGACCGCTGTGGCCATCTCTCAACCAGCCTCGCACACCGCAGCCCCGACGTGGAATTCCATTGACTAGAGCAAAACTCCCCACAGACGCACAGATCCCCCTCCCTCCAAGGACGGACGCAGCTCTGATTGGTTCAATCTTTCAGACTATCGTGTGTTCGCCGATTTCATTGGTTAAGATCTATATGCAAATCAAACCCTTAAAGGCGCATTCCAGCACTGCCCACTGCCAGTAAAAGGCTGCCTCGCTCGGCCCGGACGTTCATTCATAGGCAATAACTCAGTCCTATGCAGACGGATAATTTAACAAGGGTGTGTCGAGTTTTTAGTCTATCGGCAGGGACACTTCCTAGGTTATTCATCGCAACGATTCTACACGTATTTTTTGCTCTTTTGTTAAAAATACATTTTCTTCTCTACTTTTGGCACTTGAAGTTATAATTTAGAGTAGTATACTTCTGTTGCCCATTTGAGAGCGATAGCTATTACATACATACCCCTTGAATGTGTGTGTCGAAAAACTCAGAATTTTGATGAAGAACAACAGAAGAAAATTAGACGACAAACTACTTGACTTTCTTAATCGCTCCTGCGGGCTGCTCATTTTAATAGGCTCTGGGACCTCCTCTGATGACGCTCGGGTTGTGTTTTGTGTCTGTCCTTGGTGATCACCAAATGAGGATTTCTCACACCGAGCTTTAGCGGGATATGCGGTTCATTCGTTACCGGACCGGTCTTGGACTCCACACCATCGAATAGATCTTGTTTCATGTGCGACCACACGGATACCCTCGAACCGACGCCTGTAATTCCCTCTGTCGATTCATTCTCCATTGGGAGGTCATCTTACGACAACAGGTTCCGTAAAAGAAGCAAATACCCGAAGATATATAGGGCTATAGACATCATCTAATTGGATCCCACTGCGGTGAACAAATGGTCTTCCTTTGGGACGCCAAATACGGTACTTATTTGTAATACTCGGTAGCCCATATTGTGCTCTATATCTTTACAGTAGATATCTATACATATCGTTGCATAACTTAGACTAATCGAAACGGGGTTTCTATGTCCCAAATGTTGTCAGCCTTTAACCTGTAGACAAGCTCACCAAAGAAAGCAGTGGGCATTTGCCCAATTGTCCTTTAAGTGTATTATCTCTTGTTGTGTTATGAATATGTGAATGCACCCACCACGCACATGCACGCGCGCACACGCACACACACCGTACATATACAAACACAGTGGTTGATGGCTACATAAAACATATGCAAAGCACACTACTACTTCCCTTCTCCATCAACGGTTTGTAAATAAATACATGCAACCACAGTGCGTGGGTTACTGTTTATATGAGAGCAACTATAAAGTTGGGTTAGTCCGCTTTGGTACTTCATGTGTCCAAGTATTTGCCAGAGTTCCGCTGTGAGAGCGAGAGGCAGCAGCGGTTTTTAGAGCAGGAGTCGTTCCAAACCGCGAACATGTGGCATCGATTGTGGTTGGCTGACTAACAGACCGACCGACGGGCTGCGCTATACGTCCCTGGCCTGCAGGGTGCTTTTAACGGGTTGGTTTCTCGTTACTCCCACTCTCCGGGGTTGGTTCCGCTGTTGTAATTTCACTGTCCTTTATCCTAAGACGTTTGAAATTGTGTGCGTTGAATGCCAACTTAAAACACAAACGTATGAACACATATAGGTAATAATGAATTGCAAAGTTCACGTTTGGAATTGGGTCGCTGTGTCCTGTCCGGGTCCATACTTATTTCAGGTGTCACTCTCTTTCCACAGACCCAGCCCCTGGTCGGCGCTTCACCCCCCCTTCCACCACCTTGTCGTCGGGTAAGATGAGCGAGGGTCTGCCCTTGGGTGCCCAGGAGAGTAGTAGTGCCAATCTGGTGGGAAAGCTACGGCTGGCTGATAGGGGCATGGTGGAGGTATTGTCAGACCACCCTGGGGAGCTGGTAAGGACAGACAGTCCCAACTTCCTCTGTTCGGTCTTACCCACACATTGGAGATGCAACAAGACACTGCCCATCGCATTTAAGGTAAGTTTGTAGGAGAAGAGAATGTGTCCCTGTATGTTTGTGTACTCGTGCGTGTGCGTGTGTGTGTTTGTGTGTACTCGTGCGTGTCTGTGTGTGCGTGTGTCATCCGCACACCCATTCACCCCAGATATGATTCGTCAATACAGGCCTGCCGATTATGCTTGTTCACATATTTTAAATACTTTATATTCATTTACATTCTGAGCTCATATATAAAGTGTGTATGTGTGTGCGCGCGTGCATGTGTGTGTGTGTGTGTGTGTGTGTGTGTGTGTGTGTGTGTGTGTGTGTGTGTGTGTGTGTGTGTGTGTGTGTGTGTGTGTGTGTGTGTGTGTGTGTGTGAAAGGTACGTCTTTACAACGCGATGTATCCTCTAAATAAAAGTTTGAATTTAACAGTTTAACATAGTTTCATTAAAAAATATTTCTTCTTTTTTAGTGCCTATAAATGATGTAGGCCTAATCTTAGAACTAGACACGTCAAGGCACAAAGCGCGTCGTGCCTTAATTTGCTTATTTTGCCGAGCGTCTTTCCGGATATCCATAATGGGAATTATTTGTTGTAATAACGGGCCTACTTTTAAGCACTTTAAAATCAACGCATTTGTGCTAAATGCAAAAGAAAAATGCTATACAATCAGATTGATTGATTGATTGAGTATACATTATGGAAAATATTCAATGTCACGGGCGGATGTCTTTGCCATTAAGTGATAATGGAGGGTATTTGTGTGTGTGTCTGTGTGTGTGTGCGTATGTGTATGTGTATGTGTGTGCGTGCGTGCGTGTGTGTTTGTGCGTGCGTGTGTGTGTGCGTGTGTGCACGGGCATCTGTGCGGACGTGCGTCTGGATGTTGTAGGCCATCTGCTTGGAGATCTCTGTAATTGTTTCCTCATTATTGTTTGTTCTGCGGGGTCGTTTTCACGCTCCACCAAACCTCTCTCCCTCTCATGTCTGACTTCCGTAGCTCTCCAATAGTCCCCAGAATGTAAACTATATACTGGAACTGATCAACATCCCTGTTGTTAGTTCGCGCCATGTGGGTGGCTGGATGGTGGTTCTGTGTCCGTGTGCATGCGTGCGTGCGTGTCTGTAGACTGAATTGAAGAACACAGCCATACTGCCCATACACACCGATATCTCCTCTGCACATTTGCACGCTGATA
Source organism: Dallia pectoralis (assembly GCA_029465975.1). Taxonomy (NCBI): domain Eukaryota; kingdom Metazoa; phylum Chordata; class Actinopteri; order Esociformes; family Umbridae; genus Dallia; species Dallia pectoralis. The sequence goes on from CM055739.1 coordinate 11,750,886, forward strand.
TTTCGCCATGATTACAGTTAATATGAAAATGACTCTCCCCGCTCCCTGAGTCTATTTGCTTTGGGTGGGGAACTTTTCAATGCTGGGTGGACATTCTGGAGGACAAAAACATGCACACTTTTCACCCAGTGCATAAAAATACTGTGGAATCTTTTGCTACGGCCCGAAACAAATTGCCGGGAGAAATAATTAATTAAGTAATTAATAATGGAGTACTATAATTTTGATATTTTATTGCAATATTCTGTATATTAATATTGTTTAAATAAACACGCATTTAATCGCCCTTTCAAACCAAATAAGTTAGATTTCTATTGTGTCGTTTCCATTATGTGAGATGAGCAAAAAGTATCACGAATCTGACTGTGTCTCTGTGTTGCTCTTGTTCTCCTCCTGTTGCCATATAGGTCGTTGCCCTTGGCGACATCCCTGATGGTACCTTGGTAACGGTGATGGCGGGTAATGATGAGAACTACTCAGCAGAACTCCGCAATGCCACTGCGGCCCTGAAGAACCAGGTGGCTCGCTTCAATGACCTGCGCTTTGTGGGACGGAGTGGACGAGGTACACGCACACGCGCACGCGCTCTCATCTACACACATGGAGACACACAGCTATAGGCACACACATATGCACACAAATGCTTGGACACACCGACACGGATACGCACATATACACACATATAACTCAGGTCTCAGCAAACACTCTCATAACAAAAGCTATGGGTTTTATACCATTCATTGGATGATAAAACATTTTCTAAATGTTTTCCCCCTAAAAAATATATTTTTATTTTTTATTTAAATGAATTGGAAAATCGTTGGGACTTTCACCTGACATTCATAATATTGCTGTGAACAAAATCTGTTAAAGGAACATTTTCCATATGTTCCCACTTGGTGTCCCATTTTTCCGCACAGCCTGCTGAAACTAAATGTTCTTGCAGCATCCAACCAATGTTTTATACAAGCATTGGTATGGTAGCCTTACGGTCAAGAGCTTTGGGCAAGATGGTCGTTGTTTGTAATCCTAGTCAACAAGGTGAAAAACACTGTTAACAGTTAATCCCAATTGCTGCCAAATTGCTGTAAATAAATGGATTCTTTCTTACCTAGAAAAAAAGAAAAAAATTAAATGTAAATGTTTTATTCTACCAAACCTATTGGTTACTCACATTTTCAAACGAACTCTGAACTGCAGTTACTCCAAATCAGGTCCAGGCAAATGTCTTGCTTTATCTATTTAAAACACAGGCGTCTGTGTACATAAGCTGCCTGCTACTGTACATTCATAGGAATGTAGACACACACACACACACACAAACACACACACACACACACACACACACACACACAAACACACACACACACACACGCACACACATACATACATACATACATACATACGTGCACTTACACACACACACACACCTCAAATGGCCTATTGTCCAGCTAAGCAAGCAGTCTTCTAGTCAGACTTAAAAATTGGGCAACAGCATACACACACACACACAATACAATGTAGTTCATGCCAGTGTGTGAGTGTTTGTAAACTTGTCTGACCTTGTGGTGAACAGTGATGAAATGTCTAGTGTTTGGTTTGGTTGTGGTCAGAGTTGGTCTGGCTGCAGCTCCGTGTGCTGTGGTGGTGAGTTTGTGTGGTGACAATGATGTGGTGAATAGTTATGCAAGGGATATCTCTTACACACACACACACACACACACACACACACACACACACACACACACACACACACACACACACACACACAGTTTAAACGTTACATCTAAGGCCATTTATAATCATATTTTCTATTTTAAAAAAAGTATATATATTTTTTTACAATATCTGTATTCGAGGACATGTACATCCATGTATAACAGCTCTTCTCCACGCAGCTTAGATCACCTTAATCGTTGAACATGTATACATCAGGGATCATCATGTACAATTTCTTGCATTTCATTTCTAATCCCTGGTTGCTTTTTAGGCTTTCTTGTTTTCCCTTGACTCAAATTCCCTTAAGCGTTAAATTTTATTGTAATCAGATCAGCCCCGTCTTTCCCAGTAATGATTGTGTTATTATTTTCTTTTTGCAATACATTCCTCCGTTCTACCGCGGTGTCTCAAAACATCCAGAACCTCCCGATCTGTATCATCTGCTGATACTGCCCCCAAAATTGAGAAAAAAACATCCCAAGAGCAGAACAATGTTTTCTATTGACTCGTCGTGGCCCCCAAAACAGTAAGGTCTGTCAGGCCAGATGACGTGATGTCCATTCCTGGACTTGACCACATTTAGCTACCAGGTGGACATCACCTGAACAGATTATCCAGGCTATGCCTACAGAGGTGATTCATCCTGGCTCTATCATGGGAATGCCCGTCAGTCAATGTGGCCCCGACAACCGAATGTCAGTTCCGATAAGTTATCGTTGACAACCGATCCTGTTCGGCTGTGACACGAGGGAAACCCCACCTTGGCAACGCCATCAGGCTTTATCGGGACGACGGGGGGAACGCGTCATCGACACTGAACACCACACCAACTTCCTCGTGCACAAGTCTATCTGTGGATGTGCGATGGGACAACCATCATAAAAATAGTCGTGTCTAGCAACATACAGGCCTTTTGAAAAACAGCAACCAGTCACAACATGGACCTCAGACTCACAACGACATTTGACTCATGGAGAACACTAACATCTACTGTAACTGTCACCACACCTTAATGGTGGAGATGGGAATACACTTGCCAATTGCATCATTGATACATGGAACATGAGACAGAGTCAGCAATGACGGGAGCTTTGAGCTGTGAAGCCCCACAAAGCCTCGTAAAACCCCATGAAGCCTCGTAAAACACCATGAAGCCCAGTGAAACCCCATGAAGCCCAGTAAAACCCCATGAAGCCCAGTGAAACCCCATGAAGCCTCGTAAAACCCCATGAAGCCCAGTAAAACCCCATGAAGCCCAGTGAAACCCCATGAAGCTCTGTGAAACCCCATGAAACCCCATGAAGCCCTGTGAAACCCCATGAAACCACATGAAGCCCTGTGAAACCCCATGAAACCACATGAAGCCCTGTGAAACCCCATGAAACCCCATGAAGCCCTGTGAAACCCCATGAAGCCCAGTGAAACCCCATGAAACCCCATGAAGCCCTGTGAAACCCCATGAAGCCCTGTGAAACCCCATGAAGCCCAGTGAAACCCCATGAAACCCCATGAAGCCCTGTGAAACCCCATGAAACCCCACGAAGCCCTGTGAAATCCCATAAAGGCCAGTGTCTCCACAACCAGTCAGACACTTTTTGAAACTTAGAAACATGACACGTTTCCGGTAGGCCTTTCTACAAAGGCCAGGGAGTTTTACACACACATGCACACACATGCACGCGCCTTAACACACTCACACACCTCTGCACTGTGCTTCTGGGAAACACAGGTTTATTCAGAGTGGAGATTACACAATTGATTGGCTAATGCTGATAGGACTGTGGTAAACACACTACTGCTGCTCTCAACAAGCCAAGACCTGCACACTCACACACTCTCTTACAGTCACAAACACACACAAACACACACACACACACACACACACACTGACACACACACACACACACACTGATAGGGGGCGATTATTGAGAGAGAGTTCCGGAGTAAAAAGTCATCTCAGTACAGTAAGCCCCAGAGAAATGTAAACTGGGTAAAAGCCTTAGCACTTAGAAACACACACACACACACACACACACACACACACACACACACACACACACACACACACACACACACACACACACACACACACACTGACACACAGCTTTTAGTTGGTAACTGATGGTGTCTGATCAGACAGACATGCTGATAACACACCAGCAACAAAGACCAGAGATCTCTTCTTCTTTCAACTCCTCCACCCCAACTCACCTCAGTAAGCTCACTTCCTGTCTTCTCTCTCCTCTTCGTCTCTCCTCCCCCTCTTCTCTTCCTCTGGATACCGAATGCAGTGAGTCACTGTTCGACTCTAGGACACAAACATTTCTTTTTTTCCTCCTCTTTCTGCCTTTTTTCTTTCGTTAATTCTCTGTTACTCTTTTTTCTCAACATATGTTTGGATGTGCATTTACACTCTTGTTTTACTTTTAAAACAAGTCATAGTGCACACACACACACACATCCCCACACACACACACACTGCATTGTGTAAAGGGGCCATCCCCTAAGCAATGTTGTCTTCTTCCCGTCTGCCTTTCAGACAGAATGTCTCCCTCACAGACACTAAAACTACTCAAAACAACCGCGTGTGTGTGTGTGTGTGTGTCTGTGTGTGTGTGTGTGTGTGTGTGAGTGAATGATGAGTGCATGCGTACACCAGCCAAACAGAGAAGGGCCGTAGTTTTCACGACAAACATATGTAAGAGTATGAGCAACCCTTTAGGTAGGAAATGTGTTTATGAAACATCATACATTTTGTTTTTCAAGAAAACAGTTTTGTAAACTAGACTGTATTAGTTGACAAGTTTCTCTTTGTGTCAAACCTTCTCTAGACTGGAAATAGCACTTGGCAATGCGTGTGTGTGTTTGTTAGTGTCTTTGTGTGTGTATGTGTTCTCTTTAATTTTCAGAACCAACTCATCCCGACATTAGATGACAAAACTTAGACAAGCGTAGAGACATGACATCTTGCTAGGCCATCCTTTGAGAAATATATTTTTTATCTTGGGTTGGGATTTGGGATTAGCACAACAAGTCTAGTTTATGCCTAAACTAAAACAGGGATGTTAGACTAATTACAGTGATATTATATTTTATGTATAAACTACAATTTGGGTTTAGATTAAGATTTGGGTTAAAATACATATTAGGATTAAGTGTAAAGGATTTACATGTAATAAACAAAACATGGTAATTAATATTTATGAAAAGTTGTTGCGTTTGTGTGTGTGTGTGTGTGTTCAGACTTACAGAATATCACTTCACTGTGGGGAAACAGCCTTTAGTATTTCTCCACTTGGTTAGCAGGTGTGTGTGTGTGTGTGTGTGTAACAGTAGCTAGAGTTCTCGCTGGTGTAGGCTGGTCTGTGTGTGGTAACTCTATTCCAGCCTTGGCACAGACTCTGGCCGTTTCCCCTGGGCGCCAATACCTCCATGGTGGGCGCGGGTGTCTGTGTGTTTGTCTCTGTGTGTGTGTGTGTGTGTGTGCCTTTATCCACATCCCCTCAGCATCTGCCCATCACTTATCACCATGCAATGTGGTCAAACACACACTCACACACATAATATCTGGACACTTCTTAAAAATGTCTCCACCACTCATTTGGGAATCTCTATACTTACAGTCAGACACACACACACACACACACACACACGAACACTCAAGTTGAAATACAAATCCCGACCCAGTCTATTTATGATGTTTGTTAGCGTGTTCGTGAGCCGTTATGGGCGTGGGGACGTATGGTGTTTGTTGGCCTGCTATCTCTCTGGGCTATTTCAGTCAGCCAGATCTTAATGTCTTCTCCTGACCCGGGACAAATCAGGATACAGGGAGAAAGGGGGAACAAAAGGCCCGGGAGATTCTGACACATTAAAACATATTAAAATTTATTTTCTGTGTGTTGTCATCCAGGGAAGAGTTTCACACTCACCATCACGGTGTTCACCAACCCGCCTCAGGTCGCCACCTACCAGAGAGCCATCAAGATCACCGTGGACGGCCCCCGAGAGCCACGACGTGAGTAACCCCCCACCCCGTAGTCATCCACATTGGACGTGCCCAATGATACTGAATGGACGAGCGTCAGGCTGAAGTGACGCCGTCTGCTTGAAGACAAAAGCGTCACTATCATCCACGTGGGACAATTTTTTTCCGTGGCCATTTCACCGGAACACTTGCGATAATCGCGGTCATCGTGAAAACAACGCCCGTTCGATAGCCCTGGTCGCTTGGGATTTGTAGTTGCATTATTTTGGCGTTGTAGTTCTAGATGGTGAGGTGACATAAGGTTCATCACGCCTCTGTCCTTTGGCTGTTAACAGGGCAATTCCCTGCTGGTCCGTTATTCCGGTCGGGAATCTAGTGTTGGGCGCCGTTCGACGATCCAGGGTCTGGCTGGGTGTGTGTGTGTGTGTCGAGGGTCTATCTGGCCCTGGGTTCTGGCCCACGCTTCAAAGGGCTCAGACATAGGCTCCAGTTACAGCTGCACTTCCTCCCTATGTGACAGCCCAGTGTGTGTTTGTGGGTGGGTGAAGACGAGTGATGGTTTTTCACAGCTGAGGCTTGCTGGCTGAAAATGTTCTGTCTTGGTTTTCTTCCTACGTCAATCTCTCTCTCTCTCTCTCTCTCTCTCTCTCATTCTCTCTCTCTCTTTTAATTCCACTTTGTCTTAATGCTATGCTGGGTCTAGTTGGGGTCTGGTGAGGACGCGATCATTCTACTGTCTTTCTCTATACTCCATTCGAATATTTGAAACAAAGACAAACAGGAAGGCAGGCAGGCAGACGGACCAACTGATTGTTTGATTGAGTGCCTGACTGACTGATCGAGAGAATGTGTGTGTTTGTGCTTGCATGTTGTCTGTAGGCCACAGACAGAAGTTGGAGGACGTGAAGCCGGGAGCTTTGGCCTTCTCTGAACGTCTGAGCGAGTTGGAGCAGCTAAGGCGGAGCTCCATTAGGGGCACGCCCCCTCACCACCATCACCACGCCCCTACGCCCAACCCCCGGCCCGCTCTGAACCCAGCCCAGTTCACCAGCTCCACACACCACACACATATACCAGGTGAGTCTTCTCTAATGGTACCACACACATATACCAGGTGAGACTTCTCTAATGGTACCACACACATATACCAGGTGAGACTTCTCTAATGGTACCACACACATATACCAGGTGAGACTTCTCTAATGGTTCCACACACATATACCAGGTGAGTTTTCTCTCATGGTACCACACACATATACCAGGTGAGTCTTCTCTAATGGTACCACACACATATACCCGGTGAGACTTCTCTAATGGTACCACACACATATACCAGGTGAGACTTCTCTAATTGTACCACACACATATACCAGGTGATTCTTCTCTAATGGTACCACACACATATACCAGGTGAGACTTCTCTAATGGTACCACACACATATACCAGGTTAGTCCTCTCTAATTGTACCACACACATATACCAGGTGAGACTTCTCTAATGGTACCACACACATATACCAGTTTAGTCTTCTCTAATGGTACCACACACATATACCAGGTGAGTCTTCTCTAATGGTACCACACACATATACCAGGTGAGTCTTCTCTAATGGTAACACACACATATACCAGGTGAGTCTTCTCTAATGGTACCACACACATATACCAGGTGAGACTTCTCTAATGGTACCACACACATATACCAGGTGAGACTTCTCTAATGGTACCACACCCATATACCAGGTGAGTCTTCTCTAATGGTACCACACACATATACCAGGTGAGTCTTCTCTAATGGTACCACACACATATAACAGGTGAGACTTTGCAAATGGTACCACACCACACATGATACTTAGTAACTGTATACAAGAACATTACTCAAACAATGTGCGTCAATCAATTTTTTTTAATTTTTTTCAAATATATTTTTGTGATTTTACTCTGGGTTTGGAAAGACCAGTTCTTCCTCTTTTGTGGTTTTAACCAATCCTATTGCGGTTAGTATTTGGCGCTTAAGCCTCTGACACACATTGCCACAGTTTCTGTTCCTCTTCTACTCCTCAGAAGTGGTGTGTCTGTGTGTGTGTGTGTCTGCGTATGTGCCCGTGTGTGAATGTGTGAGTGTGTGAGTTTGTGTGTCTGTGTGTGAATGTGTGAGCGTATAGGTAGACCGTTGTAGTAAGGAAGCAGGCCAGGGAGGAGAGGAGGAAGTGAGAGTCAGCTGACAGGAAGTAGAAGTGTGTGAAAAACCCCTCTTTTAATACCGAATCACGCAATATGCTACACAGGTCGCGAGTCAGTCACTGGCAATGTACATAAATGTAAAACATTGAAATTAACCTATTTTTCTCAGAATTATCAGTGTTACCAAATGTGACATATTTGTCTCATCACACTGTACTGACCTGCTGCAGCCAGGTGCATGCTGGGTCATTAGTAGAAGGAGCTTGTTCTCCACAGAACCGATACCACAACCTGTTGGGTCCAGCGACCAGTGTCAAACAGGGACAGTGTGGGTCTCAGAGGAAGCATGTCCTACTCGCCAACTCTTCTGAACCTGATATTAAAAACCACCTACTAGTGGCCTGGGGTGGTCCAGTGGTCTAGTGGCCTGGGGTGGTCCAGTGGTCTAGTGGCCTGGGGTGGTCCAGTGGTCTAGTGGCCTGGGGTGGTCCAGTGGTCTAGTGGCCTGGGGTGGTCCAGTGGTCTAGTGGCCTGGGGTGGTCCAGTGGTCTAGTGGCCTGGGGTGGTCCAGTGGCCTGGTGGTCCAGTGGCCTGGCCTGGGGTGGTCCAGTGGTCTAGTGGCCTGTGGTGGTCCAGTGGTCTAGTGGCCTGGGGTGGTCCAGTGGTCTAGTGGCCTGGGGTGGTCCAGTGGTCTAGTGGCCTGGGGTGGTCCAGTGGTCTAGTGGCCTGGGGTGGTCCAGTGGTCTAGTGGCCTGGGGTGGTCCAGTGGTCTAGTGGCCTGGGGTGGTCCAGTGGTCTAGGCGAACACATGTCGCTGCCGTGTGGATTTGATTCCAGCCTGTGCCCTTTGCAGCACACTCGGGCTCTATCTTCACCCCTTTCACTATCACTTAATAAAGCATACAAAATGGCAACAAAAATATATTTAAAAAAAACTACTAATTGGACCTTAAGAAACTGAGTCTTGGGACAGAGGGAAGTGGGTCCTGGGACAGAGGGAGGTGGGTCCTGGGACAGAGGGAGGTGGGTCCTGGGACAGAAGTAGGTGGGTCCTGGTACGGAGGGAGGTGTATCCTGGGACAGAGGGAGGTGGGTCTTGGGACAGAGGGAGGTGGGTCCTGGTACAGGGGGAGGCGGGTCCTGGGACAGAAGTAGGTGGGTCCTGGTACAGAGGGAGGCGGGTCCTGGGACAGAGGTAGGTGCGTCCTGGGACAGAGGGAGGTGGGTCCTGGGACAGAGGGAGGTGGGTCTTGGGACAAAGGGAGGCGGGTCCTGGGACAGAGGGAGGCGGTTCCTGGGACAGAAGTAGGTGGGTCCTGGTACAGAGGGAGGCGGGTCCTGGGACAGAGGTAGGTGGGTCCTGGGACAGAGGAAGGTGGGTCTTGGGACAAAGGGAGGTGGGTCCTGGTACAGAGGGAGGCGGTTCCTGGGACAGAGGTAGGTGGGTCCTGGTACAGAGGGAGGCGGGTCCTGGGACAAAGGTAGGTGGGTCCTGGTACAGAGGGAGGCGGGTCCTGGGACAGAGGGAGGCGGGTCCTGGGACAGAGGGAGGTGGGTCCTGGGACAGAGGGAGGCGGGTCCTGGGACAGAGGAAGGCAGATCCTGGGACAGAGGGAGGCGGGTCCTGGGACAGAGGGAGGTGGGTCCTGGGACAGAGGGAAGAACACAGATTTAATAAAGAAAGGATAAAAGGAGGGGTGGCAGAAAGAGAGAAGCAGGCCAGTCCTTCCTGCCTGGTGTCTCTGATCCTGAGGCCAGAAATAGCATAGGGAGCCCTGCCAGCGGAAACCGTTATTAAGTCATTCAAGACCTCTCTCTATCTCTCCCTCTCTCTCCTTCCCTCATGCATTTCTTTTCATATTTGTGAAAATCAGTGGCAGCTGTAGCCATGGGGAGTGTGTATGTCACTTTGTCTGTGTGTGTGTGTGTGTTCCCAGTCTATCTGTCTGAATGTGGCGTGCCAGGGTGGGTTGGCATGCAGTCAATGTTGGGCTGCCCTGGGGCAATGGGTTTTGTGTGTGTGAGTGAATTTGAGTATGTGTGTATGTCTTCTTTGTCCATATTGTGCCAGCCTATAGACCACCTAACTGATTCAATTAGCCCTACCTGTCAGAATTACAAGCATTGCAAATTGCTTGAGATCCACAATTATGTTCTGTGAAAGATTCTCTAAATGGAAGCCGTGTGACAGTTGCGGGGCAAACTACCCCACCTTCTAAACGACGTGTGCGCCTGCGAAAAGCATGATTCGTGATGATCAACAAACAACTTTTACGTCCGTTGACTTTAAAAGACATTACAACTGGGACTTTCACACATGAAATTGCCAGCGGAAACATTGTCCGTCTGCCATTGTGTGTTGAGAACGTAAAGTCTACATAATGTGTGTGTCGGCCAGCGTGTGTGTGTGTGTATGTCTGCATGTGTGTGTGAGTGTGTGTGTATGTCTGCATGTGTGTGTCGGCCAGCGTGTGTGTATGTGTATGTCTGCATGTGTGTGTCGGCCAGCGTGTGTGTGTGTGTATGTCTGCATGTGTGTGTTGGCCAGTGTGTGTGTGTGTGTGTGTATGCCTGCATGTGTGTGTCGGCCAGCGTGTGTGTGTGTATGTCTGCATGTGTGAGTCGGCCAGCATGTGTGTGTGTGAGTGTGTGTGTGTGTGTGTGTGTGTATGTCTGCATGTGTGTGGGAATGCAGTAAAACTGAATGAGCCGCAGCCACAGCAGCAGCAGCACCGGATACACAGACCCGCCTCCAGCCACCCACCCAGCCATGTGTGACTCCTGCCCCAGATGAGAGCTCCGGTGCCTGGGGAGGGGAGCCAAGAAAGGAGGGGGTCTTGGCACCAGGCCTAGGCCTCACTGTTTAGTTCTTGGGAGAGCTGGCTGCACTTTAAAAACACCATTGACGTCTTGGCTGCTGTGTGCAATTTGCTTTCCTTTTGATAGGACACACACACACGCACACACATTCTCTTGTCTGCGGGCGATCACTGGCGTTTATTGGGCCAGAGGGAGAAATACTGACCGCCTAAGAGCTTGCACACGCAGATACACACACACACACACGCCCCCCCACACACACACACATACACACACACCCATACACAAACACAGTCCCCTCCTTCCTACGCCCACGCACTACCCTAATCACTTCCTCTTCTCTCTGTCCCCATCTTTGACCATCTTTTTCTACGTCTTTCTACAACTTCCATACACCCTTGCTCTCTTCCTCTCTTCCTCCTCAATGCTTTACAATGACTTAGTCTCTACCTTCAAGCGCAGCATCAGAACTCCTGGGTCTTTTACAGAGTAGCCCAGCTCGAGCCCAGGTGCAGTGAAGGCGCAGGTGTTTTTTCAAACACTTAAAACACATAAAACCACTTCACACACGTCTCTCTCTTTGATCACATCCGGTATGCTCTGATGAGCCAAAACATAATGACCGCCACCACAGGCGAAGCGAATGACTTTGATCACTTCCTTACAAGGACACATGGTCAACTTCTGGGTCGATTAGACGGTGAGCCAACAATCACTATTGGTAGTTGACGTGTTGGATGCAGGAGTAAAGTACCTATTCCGTTCTATCCTTTCAGACTCCAGGCAGATGCAGACGTCTCCATCGTGGTCCTATGAGCAGTCATACCCCTACCTGGGCCAGATAACCACGCCCACTGTCCACTCAACCACGCCCATCTCGCCCAGTCGCTCCTCCCTCGGCGACCTTTCTTGTCGTCTCTCAGGTAACACACACACACGGACTAAACACACTGACCCGTAGGGTTCTCTGATAGTCAACCCTCTAGCATTAAATACCTGCTTTGGCTCTAACCCCTGACCTCTTACCTCTCCTCCCACAGGCCCCGACCTTACAGCCTTCAGTGACCCCCGTATTTCCTTGGAGCGCTACTCTGACCCTCGCATGCACTACCCAGCCGGGGCCTTCACCTACACCCATACCCCCGTATCTAACGGTGCCATCGGACTCGCCATGGCGACGACCCCTGCCGGGCGCTACCCCACCTATCTCCCACCGCCCTACCCCACAAACACATCCCAGGGCCAAGGTGGACCGTTCCAGGCCGGTTCCTCCCCTTATCACCTGTATTACAGCGCGGCCGCCGGGTCGTACCAATTCTCCATGATGGCAGGGGGAGGCGGGGAGCGGTCTCCTCCGAGGATACTACCTCCGTGCACCAACGCGTCTACGGGCTCCTCCCTCCTGCACCCGTCCCTGCCCAATCAGAGTGACGGGGTGGGTGTGGGGGTGGAAGCGGAGGGGAGTCACAGTAGCTCTCCTGGAAATATGGTGGCAGAGGCCGTTTGGCGGCCATATTGAGTACCACAGAGGGAGGGAGGGCTGCCTGATGTTTGACGGACTTATTGGCCAATGGGAATTGGCGAGGGGTTCTAGTGGAGCTTTTTCATTGGTTCACTAGACTGATCATGGACAGAGTTAAGGAAGGAACAGAAACAGGGTGGCATTTTACACTGAGGAGCATGCAGCACTGGACGCACTCCGCTTTGGTTTAGAAAAGGATTGTTTGCCATTGCCATGCTTGTTGGTGTTATTACTATGAATTACACATGCCAAAACGCGGCTACATTTTGTGTGCCACAGACACCTCTTCAACATCTTCCCTCCTTCGAACAAGAGAATGCTTTGAATGCAAAATGGTGGCCCGTCCATGGGCGTCTGTTCGGTTGTGTTTGAATTGGTCATGGCTGTGATGTTGTCAGCACTGATACACAGTCAGCACTGTTAAGGAATTGGCTACGGCTAGGAATATGCAAGGAGTACTCGACAAACTGTATACTGTCCCAACACAGCCATACTGTCACAGATTGTTTGCTTCATGATTCCTTAATTTATTCCCTCACAATACCTTTTCGGTTGCATCTCACATAGTGTGTGTGTGCGTGTGCGTGTGTGTGCATGTGTGTGTGCGTGCCCGCGTGCGCGTGTGTGAATAAGTCAGTGTGTGAATGTAAGGTTTGAAGGAACAGATACTGCCCACAATGTCACATGATTCATTCATTTGTAAATAGCCTAACTGTTAATGACGACGATGTCTATGTTTGATGACATCATTCTTGTCTCACATACAGTTGTCCCAGCAGCAGGATGTTACAGCCGCTTTGAAAACACCTTTTCTCACATTTTGTTTTACTTTATGAATATAAATATTGTTGTGAAGAAAAAACGGCACAGTGTTTTCTATTAATTGTCAGCCTTTTTTATCTAAGTTCAGTCTCTCTGTCTCGCGCTCTATTTTTTTCTTCATCCTTTTAGGCTGATGGGAAAAGTATTTGTTGGCAAAAAATCTGTGCCAACACCCCCTCACCCTTTGTGGACACCTACACACACGTGACTACACACACACGTACCTAAACACACGTACCTAAACACACATACCTGCACACACACATACCTACACACACGTACCTACACACACCGTCGTCTGCTATTCCTGACCCAGGAAGAATTTACACAGGCAACTAGACAAGCACTGGCCTGCCCTCTCTGCCAATCTAAACTCCCAGACAGAAAGACAAACACACACACTTCACTAACACACACACTGAGATGAGTTTGTGCATTTGTACACAGACAAAAAGACTTCTTAAAGGTAAATACAAATGGATAAGGGCACAATTACAGTATTTTTCTCTCCTTCTTTCACTTGAGCTTTCTCTCTCTCTCTCTCTCACACACACACACACACACACACACACACACACACACACACACACACACACAAACAGGCTAAATAAAGGCAGACCTGTCCAGACAGTGGGTACACAGTGCGTGGCTGTTAGGTTTGTGTTAAAATCCTACTCCAGGACTCAAGCCAAGGCCCATAAAATCAGAGTATCCAGGAGGACAGAGCAGCAATGTGGGAAAGAGGAGACATTGAGACTCTGTCTACAAGAACACTAGAATTATAACACCACTGTTAAATATAAATCAACTACACAGCCTATATTTTAACAGTATAAAAAACAAGGAGTTTATCCAGGTAGAAATCCACCGTGTGTTTGAATTGTACGTATCGTTAAACCAATGAAGTAGTCAATTTAACGTAACAAAGAATCCACCGCTACAAATATGCTTAAATCCAAAACATTTATAAGGATTTTATAAGAATCCTTTGCATGTAGCGCCATCTAGTGACGGATATCTGTATTACATTGCCCACAGACACATTTTAGTGTGGGTTTAAGGAGCAACAAGTCTAACTTTACTTAAAGGCCAAAAGTGTTAACTTCTTGTAAAAAACCTAAATGCTTGCCCCGAAAACAGTAAAACCGTTAAAAAACACACAATGCGCAAGGGAACACCGACACGAAACTGGGTTTCAAGCCAAGTGTTTGTTGTTTTTAAAATATTTTTTATATAATCTTCATTTAATCAGGTAGAGAACAAATTCTCATTTGCAACTGCGACCAGGCCAAGATAAGACGAGAAATGTGAAAGACAACATACATTTTAATTTAAATAAACAGAACACAAGAGTGCAAATAGCAATATGATTCTACATGGAAATATGGGATCAAGTGGAGAGTCAATATACAGATAATACAGGATGAGGTATAAGTAGGTCAGTTAAGCAGCATTGATAAGGCAATAACAACTATATAAAATACAAATAGTGTCTATATACAGAGAGTAAAAATTTCAAGTGTATCTAGCAGGTAGGTCATTATTAGTGTGCACAAATTGTATGACTGTGGTTTTGGGAGGAAGAGCATTTGCCCATGACTTAGCAAATAGAATGATTCAAGAACGTAAACAGCTATGACAGCAGTGCATGTGAGAAAGATCCACTGTTCAAAATGGGCATGGCATGAGTGAAAAGAAGGGATAGCTGAAAACCAGTTCACACGTACAGTGATCGGACAAGAGTTCAGACAGGAGTAGTTGTAAGGCAATGGGTGAGATAAGAGTTTCAAGTTCTTTGTAATTTGTTCCAATCATTGGCTTCCAAAACTGGAAGGATTGGCGGCCAAATGATGTGCAGGCTTTCAGGAAGATTAAGGCAATGTACGTGCTAGAGTGTAGACTGCGGGTGGGTAGAGCTATGGTGACTAGAAGGCTTAGGTACAGCGGGACTAAGCCTAGCAGAGACATGTAAATTAGTTGGTACCAGTGAGTTAAAAGCAGATTGTTTAATGGCGGCCAGCCGACTAATACGTTACGGTTACAGTGGTGAGTGTTGTATGGGTCACTGGTAACAAAACATATTGCACTATGGTAAACCACATCCAAATTTTTCAGGAGAGAGTTTGAGGCAGTTCTATAAATGGCCTCACCAAAGTCAAACATTTGTAATAATAGTCATCTTCACAAAGGGAAGTCTGGCAGCATGAGTGAATGAGGCTATGTTGCGGAACAGTAAACCGAAAACTTGATTTAATTTTTGAGTTTGTTTATTTGGGGCTGGAAGGAGACAGAGCTGTCTAACAAGACACCTAGGTATTTCTATGTATGGACATATTCTATTTCAGACCCATCTAGCGTGACGATGCTAGTTAGACGGGCAGGTGTGGGCAGTGATCGGTTGAACAGCATGCGCTTCGTTTAACCAGAGTTTAGTAATAACTGGAGGTTTTGGAAGGAATGCTGAATGGCATTGAAACTCTCCTGGAGATTTGAGAGCACAAGAGCTAACAACGGGCCTGAAGTATCCAGTAAGATAGCATCTGCTTAGAGATGGATCTGAGAGTCACCAACAGTGAGAGACACATCGTTATGTACAGAAAAAGTCGGCCCGAGAATCAAACCCTGTGGCACCCCCATGGCTAATTAGAACACAATGGTTAACAGAATCAAATGCCTTGGACAGATCGACGGAAAGAGCTGCACAGTAGTGCTTTATATCAATGGCGGCTATGATGTTGTTCTGGACCTTAAGAGGCCCGTGGTGCAGCCATGACCAGCACAAAAACCAGATTAAAGGATACGATGGGATTTGAGATGATTGACAATGTGTTTGTTGACCAGTTCTTTTTAAAAGACTGTGGAAAGACAGGGTAGGATAGATATTGGTCTGTAAGCAGTTGGGGTCAAGTGTGTCTCTCCCTTTAAACAGGGGAATGACTGCGGCGGACTTTCAATCTCTCTGGATTTCAGAAGATGAGAGAGAAAGATTAACAGACTGATAATGGGGGTAGCAATAATATTAGCAGATAATATAAGAAAAGAAGGGTACAGATTATCTAGCCCAGCTGATATATATGGGTCCAGCTTTTGCAACTCTTTCAGTACATAGGTTATCTATAAAGTAGGCTAGACGCATTCTGGCGTAAACGGAAAATCGTAGCTTTACTGTAATCAGGACAAGTCAGAAAAACGACATATAGATCATATCTGCATGGCTGGTCTGCTCCCCCCGACAAAAAATGCTCAAAGCCCAAAACTAATTTGCCAACCTTGATCACTGCTGAGACAACAAACCGACTGTCTCCCCACTCAAATGACAGTCCAAAGAATCGATTGACAAATTCGTTAACCCCTGAAAACTGTTAGAATTATTGACAGACACATTTATTGGATTTGGTCCCGCTCTGAACGTGATTGATCACCAACAGGAATGATGACATAGGCCTAGAAATCGCCGACAAGAATTTGCATATTTACTATTAATCACGTTGACACGAGCAAAGAGTGAGATGGGGCGCTGATTAGTGTTAAAAAAAGTCATGCTTAAATATAAATAATATATTAAAATATAATATATTACTCATTAAAACGTGTAATGTAATAGATCACAAATAACTTAAATGTTTGCATGAAACAAATGATACAGAATATGTTTTCGACCTGCAATGATGACGTCAAATATCTTCTGCCAATGGGTGGAGCCATTTATTTCCTCTATAACTCCTCCCCTTATTCTTTAGCGCGCCGACGTAACAGCGACGTCACGCGGGAAATGTGTTTTGTTTGAATAAGGTCGTGTCGCTTTATACTCAGTTATAGGAAAACAACACGCTGGTACATCGGCTTCAGTGAACCAGTTTTTTATTTTAGAGGAACCAATATATATTTTATTATCTTATCAAAATGTCCCAGCAAGCCGGTTACTCGCCCAGCTTCAAAAGACCAGCCGAGATTCTACGACTGAGGAGGAAGAGAGCCCGCAGCGAGGGTGTCAGCTCTGGGGTGCGAGGCTCCTCATCCAGCCCCAGTAACGGTGCCCCAATATCGGGAGTCAGGCCGTTCTCCCCGGGGCCGCTGTTCGGTCGGGGTCTATCCGGTGGTGGAGTGAAGCGGAGAAACCCATTCGCTAGCATCGAAAACACCTTCAGCAGCCCCGTGAAGAAGAAAATAGTTATTTACACCGACCAAGACGGGGACTGTTTGGACTCCGCGGGAGTGGAGGGAGAAAAGTCGGCTACGACAAAAAGTATCCCGACTGTTGGGACGGTGCCATTCAGTGAACGACTACTAGAAGCAGAAAAACAGAGCATAAGCAAGGTATGATCATGGCACGTATGCTAATAATGCATAATATTAGAAGGTTGTTATCTGGTTTGTCAGCTAACGTCGTTAGCTTTAAGTTAGTCAGCAGATTAGTAAGCCTGACATTTTTTCCATATTTTATCTAGCTACTGTCGATCAATATGTGGCTGCCTTTCTGGTAACTACTGTAGCAAACTAAATAACTTTAATGTTATTCAAATACTTAATGTAAGTGTACTTGATCAAATCCCGAGTGCTGATTGGCTAAAAAACGTGGCGGTGTTTTGTCTCATTGGCCATTCGTACACATTAAAAAACAAGCACGTTCTATACATGAGAAGTGTTTGTCTGCATGACAGATGTTCAGAGGAGCATTGTGGGTGTTTGAAGCCTCAAATAAAGTTGATCCATGAGGGATTTGTCACCAAGGGTCAGTTGTCCAGTGGGAGTGGCTCAATGGCACCTTGCCCATACCATAGTCTGAATGCAACTTCTCTGCTGGTACTTTCCAAGATTTCCTGTCAAATCAGCACACCACTGCTTGGTTTTCATCTGACCCTCTTTTCTCTCAGGTGCAGAAACCAGCTTCTCTCTCTGAAGAAGACTCACTTTTTGAAGAAGATGGAGATTTGTTCCAAGAGGGGAGAACTCCCACACTGGAGGTGGGTTTGTGTTTTTCTTAATCCACTGGTGTCAAGCTCATTTCATGGACGTTGGGTTTTAGTGACCTTTGAGGTTCACCAATGCCGCTCATTAAACCCAAATCATTTGCCAAACAACGCGGTTTTATGAAGGAGATCTTCTGGGCCCCGGCCCTCCTCGGATTGAGTTTGACCCCATCATTAATCCCGCTCATTTTACTGACCAACCCTTTCACTGTAAGATGCTTCCTGCTGTTTTAACCAACACACCTTTCCTCACCCGATTATGGTTGTTTGTGTTGGTTGTTTGAGCTATTCTATGTTAACGTGTTCTCTCGTGTGACAGAGCCCACAGGCTGGCACTGCGACCTGTATAGCACCTCCTGTCTGTGAGGAGTACCCTGCAGACTGGAGCCTGAAAACACGGCTCCTCTTCACCTCCCAGCTCCCCTTCTCATGGGCTGAACAACCCAAAGCTACAGAGGAGGCTCAGGGCCTCATCCAGAACTGTCGTGCAGAATACTCCACTATAGCACAAAGTATTCAGGTACTGTTTTACACTGTTATTTCCTGCATCGCTTATTTGGAGCGCCTATTCAACACATTGCCACAGGAAGTGTTGACTCTGTCTGAGGTAGTTAGGCCAGTGAGCTCAGAAAACACTTCCACGTTGACTGAGACATTCACCCATATTGTTTTTGACTGAGACATTCACCCATATGGTTTTAAGTTAATTTAACCTGACAGTGACTGAGGAGTCCAAGCACAGACAGGTCCAAATGTTCGGAGGTCATGCAAGGCTAGTTAGGGAGATTAAACGTACTCTAAAGTAAATCGGGTTTATTATGCAAGTTGTAATTTATGCCCAACTAATGATCATTGACTTAGTTGTTACCAGGGATACATTTATTCTTTAAGAACAAACTGTGCACTGTACTCATTTTTCTATTCAGGCTTTATGGTGTGATTTGATGGTAAAAAATATATTTTGCTGATATACGTGCCACGGTGGGTAATGAACTGAAACGTAGCTAATGTGCTTTCTATCCCTTTCCACTGTATATTTTCTATAATAAACACCCGCATATATGATTGTTCCAGGATCCTCGGACCTGTCCTGAGCTGAGGTGTGGGTTCCAGCAGTGTCTGCAGTACTGGCAGCACCCGTCCATATCCTGGCTCTCACTGTTCCCCCGGATCGGAGCGGAGAGGAGCTTCACTGGCCAGAACGTCCCCTGGGCCCAGGACATGGCAGTGCAACAGAGCCTCATGAGCGACTGGTGAGTGGGCGTCAGGGGAAGGAGTGTGACTGCCAGTGCCTGCGAGTACTTCAGTAACTTAGAGTCCTTCAGTTGCTTGGAGTGCTTCAACGTAACCGTTTTCTTGTTGTCTTCCCCACAGGTCAGTGAGTCTGTCCTCCCTCTATAGTCTGTTGAAGGCCAGACTGTGTCCGTATTTTTATGTGTGTTCCTACCAGTTCACCGCTCTGTTCCGAGCCTCGGGGTTGGCTGGCAACAGCAGCATCACCGCACTACTTAGTCCAACCACCAGGGGTCTCCGGGAGGCCATGAAGGCTGATGGTGAGACGAGACACGGAGGCAGATCTAAATACGCATTTATAACTGTATGGTTATTGTGGATGTTGAAAATGTTCTTTTGCAATCTGTGTTTGTGTAGGTATTGAATATACACTACCATTGCTGGAACAGAAAAAGAAGAGCAAGGAGCAAGGGTTGATGGGAAACTGTGAAGAAACTGGTAAGGAGGAGCGCGATTCTGGGGCGAGTGACAAGGAAGACGACGACGATGATGATGACGATGGTGGATTATCCTGGCTCAGGGAGATGGGCGTGCAGGATAAGATTAAGAAACCGGACAACATCTCTATTCAGCTGCATAAAGATCGCGGCGCAGTGTGTTTAGACCACAAGCCAGAGTCTGTAGTGTGTGTGTCGGGAACACACACCTTCACTCTCATTAACTTTCTCATCAACTGCAAGAGCCTGGTGGCCGGGGCTGGATCTCAAGCCGGCCTGCCCCCCACCCTGCTGGCCCCTAATGCCTTCAGAGGGGCTACGCTACACTCACTCAAGGTGAGACACACACACACACACTTTAGAAGCAAACACCCACATGAACATTCTCAATGATTATTGATTGATGTTTTCTTCGGAGCAGGAATTTACCGTACAAACCAACAGTAACAGAAGTTATTGCAAAAATAACAAAGCCTGTGAATATGAAGTTTCCTAGGAAACCTTGATGTGTCGTACCAATCCTTTATATTCCCCTGTTTAATTGCGTGCGGGTCCATCTCTGGTGTGTGCGTGTGTCTCAGGTGCGTAGTGTGAAAGTGAAGACCCAGGTTCGTACTGGGTTCCAGGACGTGAACAGCCTGGAGGTGACCGGACCCATAATGCCTCACTCTCTACACGCACTGACCCGCCTGCTCCGGCCCGCTCAGGGAGGAGGCTTCAGCACATCACTCTACACGCATGAACCCACTGCGGTCTTGAACACACACACTGTCCGGGAGCAGGTGATTCACACACAGGTTACATCACTACCGCTACGTGAACGGCTCATCGTTGGATTTCTCTAGTGAATCGTGTATTTCAAGGCAACTGAATGTTTGTATTTTCCTTACTCTCTCAGGCTGTGCCAGTTGTTGATCTGGGTGGGTGTGGTCTTCATCACAGCACTGTCCAGCTGCTCCAGGAGCCCTCTACCCTGGGCAAGTCTGCCCTCCGACAGCTCCATATGAACAACTACTCTTACACATGGAAGTCCTGAAAACCTAGGGATAATCTTGCCATTTGGGGCGGATCCTTAGACAACCTTGTTAGACCGTATCAATGCTACACTGCCGATCATCAAGACAATTATGGTGTTTATTGGTCTACACTTCACTGTCAAGTACTTACCTCCCACCTGTCTAAATAGTCGTATCAGAAACTCAGGTATTACTCTCTCGCTGGCCCTTGCCCCTTTGCTGATTAGAAATGTAGCTTTTGTTGGGTAATAGTTCCTGTTATGGTTTTTAGGCTCCGCCCCGTACCGTTTTTATTTTTGTATGTTTTATACAACATAATGTATTTTAATAGTGATGTAATACCTATGTATTTGTGGCATTTTAGATTAAATTAATGTACACATCTGTTCAAATATTTGGGGTCACTTGGACATGTTTTTGTTTTCCATGAAAACGTACATGAATTGAGTTTGAATAGGAAATGTAGCTAAATGAATATGACGTTTTGTAATTGACACAGAGACAAATAATGCAAATTTCATTAAATCAATAACTGCGTCCTTCAAAATTTGCTTTGGTCAAGATCCTCCATTTGCAGGAACTACATCCTTGCAAACTGTTGGCCTTCTAATTGTCAATTTGGTCATACAGTTTCAGGACTTATCATGCTTCCTTAAGCACCTCCCACACATTTAATTGGCTTGAAAAAACCCGAACCATAGCGTATGTTTAAGCACAGCTTTACCCCTGGGAACTGAACTTTTTCCTTAACATGCCCCTGTGGATACCTGCCAGAATATGAACAGTGGAAGCCTTATGATAATATTCATCTTAATATTCATGCCAATTTACTCCTTATCCATCCGACTTATTAGCGCCTATTTCCGCTGGTTTTGAAAAGATTAACCAGAATGCTTGGATGGAATGTGCCAGTGGGGACATACTGTGTGTGTTCATCAGATGTTTTAGTGGCTGGTGTACCAAAAAGTTAGTGACCCTACTTACTGTATACTTCGTAATGATGACTTCATTGCTCTGATTTACTCACACAGACATTCAGGCACAATCCCAATGTCCATCCACACAAACGTTCTCGCCAAGTGAGGGCTTAGGGCTGTCCCACCGGCAAGTGCGTGACATTTTCATCCATGATGTCAACATTAAAAAAGTTAAAATTTAAGTATAACCTCAAAGCTCACTGATGATTCATATAGCCAGAGTCATTTAATCATGTGCATTACGAAGAAAGTAATAAATGTTCAATAAAAAGTTCCAAACAAAGCATGAAACATTTCAGCATTGTTAATGAACCGTGATAAAGCGCAGTCCCATTCCTGTTTACAACATAGTGTGTGCTCTT
Organism: Dallia pectoralis; assembly: GCA_029465975.1. Taxonomy (NCBI): domain Eukaryota; kingdom Metazoa; phylum Chordata; class Actinopteri; order Esociformes; family Umbridae; genus Dallia; species Dallia pectoralis. The sequence continues at coordinate 11,772,999 of CM055739.1, forward strand.
GTACCCTCTTGCACCCAATCACTAACCAGATCACGTCAATATAGTCTAAGGGTTCAGGGCATACGATTTAGGGCGGACATTGGGATTGGATAACAGGGGAATGACAGAGTAGAGATGTGTCATGTGACTATATTAAATTCAAGGCCATGGGGACACAAGATGTCCAACTATTCTACCGTAATGGTTTTAGTTTACTTAAGTGTGTTGGGGTTCTGAAGCAACATAGCCGTTTTGTTTGATGGCAAATTAGGCTCCCACATAAGGTCAAGTGCTGTTGCCGCTGAAATTATGCTGCAATAAGACATGGTTACTTTCTTACATACTAATTTAGTATTCAATTGAGTGCATCGTTTCAAAATAGTACAATACCCATTTTTTGGCTTTGTGCCTGCCTACAAAAACACATAGTAAAAGGATTGTATAATTATTTAATAAGGTAAAACACCATTATTCCTTTAGTATTACTTAAGCATTCAGCTAAGACTTTACAATTGTTTTTACACTGGCCTTGTAAAGCTACCAACAAAGTAAATGTCTTGAAAGATCTACGGACAGCAGTGAAGTTCTGTCAAAAATAAGACAAAATATCTAGACTGAATTGCTTCCTAGACAGCTTTTAAAAAAAAAAAAAAAATCAAAAGAAAAAAATGTGATAGAGTTTGGATGTGAGATGGATGGCCGAACTGTAAACTGCCTGAATGCTTTAACACTATGAACAACAGCTTCCTGATAAATGGAATTTGAGCTTCGACACATATAAAACATTCAAAAGTAGAACTTAAAAATAAAAAAAATGCCGAAACTGCTAAAATACTAGTACGTTTCTGGGCTAACAGATGTAGCATTTTCATGTCCATCTAGAGGTCACCATATCAGGCAGCTATGATGAGTCATAGCCGTGGTGTGTGTGAGCCCAAACACCGGAAAACGTCTTCATGGAATTCACATTCAAATCCTGCTCAGCCTCAGAAGGGCCAGCGACTCAAGTCACTCGTGTTTGTTCAGTTATACGTTGGAAGCAGACGAGAACAGCGGTCCAGTGGTCGCGGCGGTAAACACTGGGCCCGTGTAAAGACCCGATTCCCCGGCCACCTCTCCCATGGCCTGCAGAGCCACTGTGGCAGCCATGGCCTTGGCATGCTTCTTATTAGGACTGGCGGATGCAGGCTGGTAGTCCTGACCGTTCACCACCACCTGGGTAGAGGGACGATGAAAGGGTTACAGAGGGGAAGGTGCCAGGAATCGAGGGAGGAAGAGGATAGAATTGTAGCGTTTTAAATGGGACAAACTCCAAATAGACAGTCACACAAACCTTAAAAAGAAAGTTTTTGCGGTGATCTGGGCCACTGTGGTTCACCATGATAAACTCGGGAGGAATCCACTTCTTCTTGTTACACATCTCCATCAGAGCAGATACAGGATGTTTACCTGAAAGGAGCCAAGTTCAAACAAACCCTTATTTAGTTTGACAGTGGGTGAGTCTGTTCTGCATTGCCTGTCTTGGCCAATATTTGCCGAGATGACAAACGAGCGATAAACGGCCGCTGACAGACTATTCTTAGGCCATGTGTGTCTGTGTCGTATTCACCCAGTAGATCCTTCATCACCACGAGACCACCAGACTTCTGAGTCTTCTCTCCCTCAGCCACTAGACCTACATTCAGGAAACCGATTATCAGCAGTAGACTTAACACAGAACACGGCGATGCCAAAAGCTTTAAGGAAACGCATGCGGGACAATGTGAAGCTGTGCAACACACTGCACCTTTGCGGTCAGTCTTGAAATCAATGATGATTGGCTCCACCGTGCCTTCGCGGTGTCGCCCTAGCCCCTCCCCCGAGCGCCATCCCATCTTCCTCATGAGGAACTCTCCTACGCCTCCTGACACCGGGGCAGCTCGCAGGAATTGGTCCTACAGAGAGAGACGGGAATAGACAGATGGTAGGAGAGGTAGAGAATAGAATGCAGGATAGGTAGCGTAGCAGTGAGAGCGGAGGAGGGCAGAGGAGATTAGGGAGGGAGAGGGGAGGGAGAGGCACAGAGGCAAGAGTAGACAATTAGTTTACACTCTAATAACAGCCGATCACAGAAGAGTAAATCCACTCATTCTCAACCAATCACACTGCTGTCACAGACCTACAAGATAATAGACTACCTTCTGTTAACAGTTGTGTGTGCCTGCCGCCCCGCTTCCCTGCCGCCCCGCTTGCCTGCCGCCCCGCTTGCCTGCCGCCCCGCTTGCCTGACGCCCCGCTGCCTGCATGTCTACACTTAACCACTTCTAATAGCATGACCCCTACATAAAAAAACACTGGAACAAACTCTCTGTGCAGTCTGCTTTTGAGTTTAGTGTACGTTTCTGAGAAAGAACATTTCCGAATAAACAAAACACATTAACAAATGTTATTTAGCGATCTCTCATACTTGACGGGCATTTCTTTCTCTCACACAGGCATTCTGTCAGTCACACAGTCACAGGCTGGTTACTGTAGGTGTAAAGGGAGCCGGGTGGTGTACATACCTAGCCCCTCATCACCGGCCCAGCATCACACAGGAAATGACAGGGGGCCTGACAGTGGCCATGGCAACAAGGACAGCTACAAGGACTGACCCTGAAACGAGTGTCCAATACACAGAGAGGTGAAAGTTCACAGGTCACCCCTGTGAACCCACACCTCTCTCTCCCTCTGCCCCGTTCCAGACCCGACCCCCTCTTACCGACCCCCCTTCCATTGTCTGGCCCCAAAGAGTGGGGAGGGGAGTTGCCCATAGACACAGGTGTAAGGTCAATTTGGAGTTAGGCTGTGATACCAGGAATCAGACCCCAGGAATCAGACCCCAGATCTGTGCTTATGAGCAACTTAAGCTGGCAGCCCCCCCTCCCCCGTACAGGGCTAAGGAAAGGGCCTGGACAGGTCCCCCATCTGGTGGCCTCAGGGCAGAGATCTCCCTCAACCCGTGGTCTCCAGTTATGGTCTGACAGGTTTTTGTTACAGCCTAGCACCAACCTATATATTGGGCTAGATCTCAAGACCATTGATTGGTCTAACACAACACCCCCTTTGCCCACCGAGTATAAGAAATCCCCTGGTCTGGTTCAAACCAACATATAAACATCATGGTCTGGAGAAGTGGTTGTTCTATCAAATCTGTTGCAAAAGTGAAGGCTGTTTTGTGTAAAAAAATATATATAAATAAAGACTAACCTCACCAGAAACCTACAGCTGAACCACCGCTAAATTATACAACTGTGTCACTTCACAGGAGAGAGCGAGTGGAGGGAGATTCCTCTGGACGTCTCAGTTAGCTCTCAGGGGGACTCAGAGCAGCAGCAGCCTGCTGACACACCTGCCGGTCCGGCCTGTATGCAGACCTTAAGATGGCTTGGGATGAAGCTAGTCATTGGCTGTAAACAGCCCAGTATACATGACACTAGAGGGGGGTGTAGGAGGATGCAAGAAGGTCCAGTGCCAAGACTACAGTGGTGGTCTCTGGACCTCGTGACACAGTGGTGGTCTCTGGACCTTGTGACACAGTGGTGGTCTCTGGACCTCGTGACACAGTGGTGGTCTCTGGACCTCGTGACACAGTGGTGGTCTCTGGACCTCGTGACAGTGTTTGGTTGTATGGAAGTCGTGATATGGAGTCCCAGCTGTGTTGCTCATCAAACTATTTGCGCGCTAGACTATCCGATCAGCTAATCAGGTATCCGAACATCAGTACATTCAAATGTATTACCTAATACCTACACAATAAGACCAAGTAATTCGAATACCAGAAAATGCTGAGCTAAACAAATTACTTTATTTTTCAATATATACTTATATACGCTGGGCATAATGTTTTGGCTCGTCAATGTATGTATGTATTTTTTTTCTTTCTAAAAGATAAAACTATAAAATTAAACAAACAAATAAAAAGATTGCATAGGGCATTTACCAGGAAGGTGATTGAAAAACGCTCGTTTGACTGTTAACCTCACTCAGCTGGCAGGGCTGATGGCCTCATATGCACCACTCACTGATCAGAATAGTAATTTTGCCTTCCCGGTCGTCTCCAATCAGTTTTATTCCGAGAATAAATGAAGCAAGAATCTCTGCCCCGCCCTGGGGTGTTAGAGAAGGGGGGGCAGGGTCTGGGGTCAGCATGACTTACTTCCAGCTCTCCTCTTCCTTCCTCCCCTCCCTCCCTCTCATTCTCCGAGTCCCTATTCCAACTCCGAGAGGGACTCTACTTAGCAGACAGGCCAGAGCGCCACTAGTGGCCGGGTGGCGGTACTGCATTTGCACCTGCTTTGGTAAGAATGTCACATGTAAGGAATCTGCACCGCTGCCCGTAACATGGTGTACCCACTTCACACAAATTCAAATTGGAGTGTGTGTGTGTGTTTGCAGGGGAACACTGATGTGGGTGATTGAAGTGCAGGGACATTTTAGTTTCAGGTTACGTGAGGATATATTGGTGTGGATATCGGATTTGAGATAAAGAAAAAAGGCTGGGCACATCACGTTGACACAGACAACATCAGAGACAACGTCAGAGACAACGTCAGACCTCAATAAGAGGCCTCACCAAACGGCAGACCGTGACGCACACAGACGCACGCTCGGAAACACAGACATGCGCGGGGACAAACAAGACGGAAAAAACAAACGCTCACACTCACCACCCGGGACCACGCACGTCGGCAAACGGAATCTGTGTGCGTCAGTGGCGACAGCGTTGCCACGGTGAACGTGACGATACATACAAGGAGGGGAACAAACCTGGACTCGTCGGTATTATGTGGCGTTGGGCTACATGCTTAAAGAAACATATAGGTTGTGAGACCGGCGTGTCCCTGTGTGTGTGGGGGGGTTTGGACTGGGTGGTATGTGAAGCGGGTACACCAGCTGGGCAGAGGCGACACAGACACCTGTTGGGCACTGGAGATGTGTGGATGATGAGAAGTGGGTTTGTGGAAGCTGGATGAGGGTATGTGGTACCTTTTTGATCCAGGCCTGTGGTCCGCTGTTGGACAGCTCCTCTGAGCTGAGCACCGTTGCTCCGGTAGAACCCGTGAACAGTCCAGGGATGGTGTTGGACTGGGCCCACGCGTCCACCTGACAATAATGGGAAATGTTTAGTGACTATGCATGTGTGTGTGTGTGTGTGTGTGTGCGCACAAAAGCCCAGTGGAATTCTTGTGGTCTTTCACCTGTTCCTGAGCACGGCTGAGCATGCAAATGGCACTGATGTCGTACGGATTTTCTGCCAGTCGCTTCTGGGCCTTCATCCTCTCCCCAACTGCCTGGGTGATGTCCACGGGCTAGAGGGGGAGACACAAGAGTCAGCGCCACACACACACACACACACACACACACACACACACACACACACACACACACACACACACACACACACACACGCACACACTCGCGCATGCACACTAACGCATGCACGCTCACACACAAAAGCCCCATTCAGTCCACACAATGAATTAATTTGCATACACACACACACACACACACCAGTGACACAAACTGATAAGGAAATTAATTTAACCATAAAATTAAATAAATGCTGCACTTTTATATAGCGCTTTACAGATCCTGCCCCACATTCACTCCCTCATTCATACACTGACGACCGCGTCTACCATGCAAGGCGACTGCAGGAGCTGGGGTTAGGTGTCTTGCTCATGGAGCCCTCGACAATTTCCCAGGAGGAACCGGGGAATCGAACCACCAACCTTCCGATTGATAGACAACCAACTCAACCCACTGAGCCACTGCCGCCACATAATTAACCAATGTCTCCATACTCCATGAAACCTTGGTGAAGTGCTCTAGGAAACTAATTCTATACATGTAAGCAACAATACAGTTTGGGCCAAAAAAAAATAAACGCAATGAACCTGTAAAATTTCAGCCAGCTTTGTTTAATGACAGTTGAATCATCAAATACAAAATAAACACAAACCGCACACAAATGAACAGCAAGTTTGCAAATTCTTTTTGATTCACCAATTTGATCATTGATGACTTATTTAACCAGTGACCAACAACTCGATAAGCTACTTATAATTGTGGGCATTGTTCTAGATTATGTTCAAAAGACAACAGCCACAATATTTAACCCAGCATAGTCATTACTGGCTACTATAGGTTCAAATGATTGGTATATGTATGGAAGTAACACTAAACTCACAAAACAAGAGTCCCCTAATCGATTTTGGAGTGAGACACCCAAAAAGATATTGGAATTTTTGTCCTCGCAAATTTCTCTCCGTAACAACGTTCAGAGAACCCCGGTCTCACAACCACAACCCAATAGGAGTCAGCAGTGAGCTGGCCATTACAGCGACCAGTGATCCACACTAGTGAATATAATCAAACACTGGCTTTAAAACAAATAATATATATTGTCAAAGTTTGAATGCTTAGGCCTTCATTCAATTCCGTTTCACTCTCCTTCACGACAACTTCTCTAACACCTCCTCCTTCCTTTCATCTGTTAGCGTTACTTTATTCTCCCCCTCTCCTCCCTCCCCTCCCTCCCCGTCTCCTCCCCCATGTCCCACCTGTAGAGGAGGCTCCGGAAAAACACTATCGCTCTCCTTGGAGATCGCCGGCTCCTCCGTTGCCATCGGCGCCGCTGTCAAAGGAGCATCCCCCGGCGACGTGTCCTTGAAAGCGGTTACCGGTGCCTTGGTTACGGGCGCCGACGCCTTTGCCTTCTCCGCCTTCTTGTCGACAGTCACCCACTCTCCGTAAGCCCCTCCCACATCACCCTCTTTCTTCCTGTGTTGGGAGCCGGACGACACGGGGAACTCTTTGGCAAACGCTGCCTCGCTCCGAACCGCCAAAGCGGGTGATGGACGCACTGACGCGTTCTGAGAGAGGAGGGGGAGGGGCAGCACAGGTGTAGGGGTGGGGGAGGGGGGCGGGGGTTACTGTTAAAAAAAATAAGGAGAAAGAAATAAAACAAAGAGGTGTGTTTTCACAAGCTGAATGGTTGAAGAAGAACTGGTCATAACAGCAATTACTGGCCCAGTCACAAACCAGGAGATCCACTTCTTCATGATTGTGGGAAAGTGTCAATCTATCTGGTTTGTTACTGGGCCCATGGAGACTTGCTGTCTTATTTGCCCATATGCCCATGTTGGGACTACAGAAACGGTATAGTACGCTGTAAAATATTATCAACCTATAAAAACAGCTAATTTCAAAATCAACCCAGGGAAAAAAACAAAGCGCAGACGACACACAGTTCACTTCAACCAGTCACCTAGTTACACACATCTCTTCAGTCCTACACAACACACAGTATTTACAACATCAATATATTAGCGCAAATCTCTTCAACACATTTGTTATTGGCAAGCAGACGTTCAAGTTCAGAGCGTGTGTTAATTTCACGCTCCTGGTTCTTACATTGAGGCTAAAGGAGATGCCCTTGACCTCCCTTAGGGGGGCGCGTCCGAACGGTTTTCCATCATCCTCGTCGTCGGACGTCCGGGGCTCGGCGATGGCAAGCTCCCCTCCCTTCTCCACAATTTTCTTACACTTCTACAGAGAAACACAGGGGATACGTTAAGTCACGGTTTCCGTGGCGACGCGAAGAAACACAACCAATTGTGACGGGGACATAAATCGCCAGGCAGCACTCACATCTGTGAACTCCTTGATGCTGATGCTGTTGGCCTGTTTGGCCACCTTCCTCTTGACGTCCTCTATGGTGGCGGTGTTGGGCTGCGGAGGCCCCGGCGGGGGCTTGTTGGTGATGCTGGGGAGCGGGGCCATCTGGTGCATGGACGCCATGGATCCCATGCTGGCCAGGGCAGCGGTCATGGTGGCAGCGGTCATGCTGGCCATAGCTGCGTTCATGGTCATGCTCATGGGCATGTTCATGGGGAAGGACATGCTGGGGTTGGGTAGGGGCAGCTGGAGGGTGGCTCTGGGTCGCAGGCTTTCTGGGATGGGCATCCCTGCCTTGGCACACATGGCAGCGGCGTTGGCCTTGGCGATCTCTAGTAACTGGTCTTTGTCTGCAGAGAGGGACGAAGACCACGGCACATTTCATTGAGCCTTTGTGCTTACGGCGTACCTCTGTTTTGTCAAGTTGACCGTGGGGTAAAGAAAGGTAGTTTAACTGAAATAACGTAATCATTGAAAAAGCGCTTTGACATGCTTACCCAGCTCTGTCAGTCGTGGCGGGCTTTTGCTGGTGTCACGGTTGTTGCGTGCTGGAGACCTCTTCTTGCGCAGGATGAGGACCGGGGAGTGGCTTGGCTCACGCTTCCAGCGATCCCTCTGGCTAAGCTGGTGGTTGCCGAATCCACCCCTCCCCCTCCGTCGCGAACCTGAGCGTGACCGTGTCCGCTTTGACCTCCAAGTCGGAGACCGTGACTTGGAACGCTTCCTTTTTGGTGACCTAGATTTTGAGCGCTTGGTCCGCGTTCTCGATCTGGAGCGAGACTTCTTCTTCCTTGCTCCCGACTTTGAGTGAGACCTCCTTCTCCGCGACGGTGTTCTGGATCGGGACCTTCTCTTTCGGCTCCTTGACGAAGAACGCGATTTTTTTCTCTTTCCGTGAGAAGTGGATCGGGACCTCCTCCTTCTGGAGCGTTTCTTCTGACCAGGTGACATTGACCGTGACTTTTTCTTCTTTGAAGGAGACCTGGACTTCAAAGATTGTACTTCCTTTGTATCTGCCTCTCCAGATGTTGGCTGTGCTGTAGTTGGAGGTGAGGTCAGCAGATCTGCAGCTGCATCCTGAGATGTCATCTGGTCCAGTCCATCAGCATTCTCTTTAGGGGGTAGAGAATCTACAGAGCCAATCACAGTACCAGAAGCAACAGGTCCATCCAATTCCTCTGACTCACCAATCGGCAGGGCACTGAGGTTAGGATCGGAGGCAAACACTGGCTGGTGGTCAGAGGACGCATTATCGGGCTCAACAGAAGTAATCTCTATAGAAGACTGACACTCTTTAGACACGAGTGCTTCCGCAGGCTGGGAGAAAACGGCTGGCTCTTCCGTCTTGCTGTTGACCATAAAAGGTATTGGTTTCCAACCTCCTCCAGCGTTGATTTTTAAGACGCTATCAATGCTTGTTTCGGGCACTAGGGCTAAATCATCTATTGGAACTATGAGGTTTTCTTCTTTCACAACAGACTCTGGAACCTCATCTACAACCAGGGACGCTGGTGGAACATTCTCAGCTGGCTGACCTTCTGCTGAAGCAGACCTGGATTTGGAGTTGTTATTTTCGGAGGGGGAGGGCGTTCTTGTCCTAGATCTCGATTGTTTTTTGGATCTTGATGTGGACCGTCTGTCTTTCTTTAAGATAACAAGAGACCGTGACCGTGTTCTTCTGCCTCTCTTGCCAGACCTGGACCTTCTAGAGCATGACCTGGACCTGCCGTGCCGGGATCTGGAACGGGCGCGTCCGCCACCTCTTCTACCAGACCTAGATCTCTCTTTCCTATTACGGGATTTGGATCGAGATTTGCGCTTGCCTAAGCGAGACCGTGAGCGCCTGGAAGAGGACTTGTCCGTATGCTTCTCTCCTATTTTTGGGATGATGTCAGGCAAATCCTGAGGTTTACTTTCCTTGTTCCCAGGCGGAAGTTTTGCTTCAGATTCTGAGTCAGTACCAGATGAACTGTCAGACCTGTCGCTATCTTTTCTACGCTTCTTTTTCTTCTTTTTTCCAGAATGTCTTTTATGCCGTTTAGATCTCCCATCATCCTCTTCCCCTGTGGAATTCACAATAATATTTGCAAAATTACATACAACATTGGATTTATTTCACAGACCTTTTGAACAAACAGGCAGACATTTAATGACAGACGTGAACTCCCGTTGTGTGTGTTAGTAATACACTAAGATTATATTTGATTCAACTTCATTGTAATTGAACAGTACAAGTACAGTACAACAAAATGAAGTTTGCATCCAAATAGAATGTGCAAAAAAAGCAGTGCAAAATAACTATGCAGTGCTCTTTGTGATAAGATAACTCACCAGTTTTTGCTTTTTCTCCATCAGAGTCTGCTACTGATTCTGAGCCGTTCTCTTTATCTTCCTTTTGTTTCTTCTTTTTACTTTTGTGTTTTTTGTGCTTCTTGTGCTTCTTGTGTTTCTTCTGTGGAGTATCTTCCTTACCAATTACACCATCTTTATCTGCAAAAAAACATTGTAATAAATTATATTGTTCTTGCCTTATTTAACGTTAAACAGATAGCCGCTTTCACATGTTCACAGCTCAAGTATCAGTAAAGACAGGGGAAAAGAATGAGAAAATCTCACTCTGGATATTTTGACAACAATATTGTGATACAGACCTTGTGCGTCAGTTATTCCATCCACTTCTGCAGATTTACAATTTGGATTGCCTTCACCTGTCAGACTAAACAGAGACAATAAGGAAGACAAACAGAAGAGGACACACGATGTTGAATTTAGACTGGCATTACCCAACTTCCCAGCACTCTGGGGGTCTGGTTTCTAACAACATTACACATAGGCACTGTCTTTACACACTAAATAACACTATTGTGTGTTTTAATGCGGACTGTTCGACATTGTTTCGGTCAATCCAACGACGTTTGCTCAAGTGCCACAAAAAACCCGCGGCCTGGTACAATAAAAGCTGCGTTTAGCGCAGTGCGTAGTGCGCATACAATCAAACCAGCCACGTTTACACCCGCAGACAGTACAGACAAACAGCTTTGCAATAAACAAGCCCGTGAGAATAGAGTATTATTGTACGGCTAAATACAATACAACTGCAAAACGTCAGCGACTGCGTGCCAGCTTGATAGCCGGAATAACGTTAGCATAAGTGGATATTGCAAGCGACTAGTGTAATTTTTTAATGCTCCGTTACCATAGCTAGCTAGCAGGCCAACACAGAAACATATAAATTTATCAAGCTGTAATCCCCGCTCCCCAAAAAAACAACCATGCCAGTGTGACTTCATTAAAAAACATGTACCTGATATCTTGACTCTCGTCTTCTATTTCTTTTATCTTGTTTACTACGAAATCGCGAAAAATCTGCTCAATGTTGGCGGCCATGTCTTTCGGAATCCGGCGCCGGGTTCGCGCATGCGTCACATCAGAACTGCAGACCGTAACGTTTACAAACGTTTTCAAACGTTAAACCTGCAGACCGTAACGTTTACAAACGTTAAACCTGCAGACCGTAACGTTTACAAACGTTAAACATGCAGACCGTGACGTTTACAAACGTTAAACCTGCAGACCGTAACGTTTACAAACGTTATACCGGCAGACCGTAACGTTTACAAACATTCAATTAAATCACCTCATCCGTCTGTTCAACATATGTAACGTTTTAATTATATCAACACGAAAGCAACTGTGAATGTTAGACTGTTTCAGAAAAAAATGTGATGTAACCTTTATACATTTTTTATACATTTATACCTGGTATGTATTTTTAAATGAGCTCCCATCGCAAAAACTCACGTGTCTGTGTGTGTGTGTGTATAATATATGGCTGTATGTATATGTCTGTGTGCGTGCACATGTATATGTCTCTGTGTGTGTGCGCATGTATGTCTGTGTGCGTGCGCATGTCTCTGTGTGCTTCAGTTGCAGACAACTCAGATCTACTGTAAGTAACCATCTGTTCCCTAGACATAGGAAATCAACTGTCTTCCCTGAACTGAGATTACCTAATATTTGCAGTAACATTGTTTATTTATGTCTACCTCCAGCAAAAAGAATGTGCGAAATGTACAAATGCTGCGCTTTACAAGGTAGGTACAAGGTAGAGCCGTCATCCATTGACCAAACAACACGGCCAAACTAGGAGTCAGGTTCTCCTACTATGAGTCTATACTGTCATTCTCTCCATTACTTTCACTCTATTGAGACCTTACTGAGTCTTTACTGTCTGACCTTTTAATAACTGGACAATCGTGACCTTCATAAAGTAACAGCAACTGTAATGTCTGTCACATTGTTCTGCCCTCTCTTGGTCCTGGTGTGTATTGTTTTGTATATTATTTTTCTTTCCAGTAGTGTTACTCACAGTGTCCCTTCATTACACTTGTGTTTCTCCTCACATATCATTTGAATTCATGAATATGTGTATATATGTGTGTCCCTCTGTATTCTGTCTCTGTGCTTCATTGTCTGCTGTCCTGAATCGCTGCTGGTTGTTATCTTGTTTTTTTCCTGATGTAAGTGAAGCATCGTTTATAATTAAAGTAAAATATGTTCAACAGAAGGTCTGCATTTGCATCCTCCCTTCAACCATTTTGTGACAGCAACAATGAACAATGATCTTTATGGATATATATTGTGTATTTGAATGTTTGAATTCCATTAATACACTGGTTCTTGATACTTCGTTTCACCTTAATACTTAAATTAGGAAACCATATCACAGGTAACAGAAAGTGTTTTCAAATGCAATCAATTTTATTTTGTCACTTTTGAAAACAAAATTGAGTCATTGACCTACATTACCTCCCTGTGTGTGTCTATGTAATTGTTGTTTTTGAAAAAGCCCAGTTTAAAATGAGTGTTGTCTCAAAGTGACAAACACCAGGGCTAAAATCCCACAGAGCACGCATCAACAAGTTGACACACAGCGGC
>CM055739.1:11786116-11827746 GCA_029465975.1 Dallia pectoralis
GCAATGGCAACCGGCACCAACAGCTAACAAGCTAGCTAGCTTGATGTTATTTCAACAGTCAAAAAGCAAACACATATGTTTTGTTCATTCATTTAATCTAGCCAGCTGGTTACCAGTATCACAATGTTGTTGCTGCATATCTCGATTGACTAGCTAGTTTTCTAAGCTAACGTTAGCTGTACCATTAGCTCAGGATCGCACACACAGGCTAGTTAACCCGACTAGATTTTATTTAGCTAATGGACGTTATGTTTAGTCATCAGCCGATCACAGTAACTTTATAGATTTAAGTATTTGTTGACTTAATAAGCTTATGTAATGGACCTAGCTTATTGTTCCTTAAATGTAACTAAACAAATAGCACTTCTGCCCCATATGATGGGATCCCTTCATCTCCAAAGCCCGACCGTCACCTTGGTTACCTGAATCTGACAGTCCAGCAGCGCCCAAGAAGGGTTTTTCACAGGAGCAGGTGGTGAAACATTACTGTAGGTTATCTATCATCTGGTATTTCTAGTGGTTTACCCGGCTTCATATACAGCCATCAATGAAAGTTAAAATGCATAACCCATCAGACAATCTGGGCACACCTGCCCCTTTATTACAGAGCGTGCCCTACACACAACCTCTTTATTTCCTACGCTTGTTTGTACTTCATAATGAAATCTGCACTTCAAGACGGATTTCTGTGACCGTTGGTTCTTTAACATCTTTCTCGAATATTATCGCGCCAAGCCCCGTTGACATGTCTATGTGTGAGCATATATATGTCTGCGTGTGTGTGCATGTATGTCTTTGTGTGTGTGTGTGTGTGTGTGTGTGTGTGTGTGTGTGCTGCTTAAGTTGCAGACAACTCAGATCTACTGTAAGTAACCATCTGTTCCCTAGAAATAGGAAATCAACTGTCTTCCCTGAACTGAGAATACCTGTCTTTTAGAATTTGTTATAGTAGTAATATTTGCAGTAACAGTGTTTATTTATGTTTACCTCCAGTAAAGAGAAGGTGCGAAATGTACACGGTAAAGCCGTCATCCAGGGACCAAACAACACGGCCAAACTAGGAGTCAGGTTCTCCTACTATGAGTCTGTACTGACATTCTCCCCATTACTTTCACTCTATTGAGACCTTACTGAGTCTTTACTGTCTGACCTTTTAATAACTGGACAATCGTCACCTTCATAAAGTAACAGCAACTGTAATGTCTTTCACATTGTTCTGCCCTCTCCTGGTCCTGGTGTGTATTGTTTTGTATATTATATTTGTGTATAAACAAAACACTGGACCTGATGTATGCTAATGTCAGGAATGCATACAGCTCTTCTGCACTCCCCCCACTTTGGAGATCAGACCATAACATGGTGCACCTTTTGGCCAGCTATCAGCCTAATGTCCTACAGCAACCCCCGATCACCAGGACTATTAGAGTATGGTCAGAGCAATCAATGGAGTCGTTACAGGACTGTCTAGACCTCACTGATTGGGATGTATTCTATAGGGCGCACGGCAGGGACATAGACGGTCTGGCAGAGGCTTTCACAGGTTACCTCAACTTCTGCACAGATCTCTCAATCCCAACTAAGACTACCCGCTGCTTCTCCAACAATAAACCATGGATCACCAGGGACATCAAACACCTTCTGAACAGGAAAAAGAGAGCAATCCTGGCAGGGGATGGAGAGGAGGTGAAGTGTGTTCAGAATAGTGGCGGCTCCAGAGATTTTATGTTGCAGGTGCTATGGGGATGCTCAACACTTAAGAGACGGTGCTTCGATTTTGGGGTGTTTCATTATGTAGGTTGCATTGGACCACCCTTGGTAGACATATATAATAATAAAGTATTCAACTCAAGGGCTATAGATAAAACATACATACGCCTGCCAATGTTAACCTCTGTAAATAATATTTCACACAATTCTGTCACAGTCGAGGCAATACAATGGAGCAGCAACAGAAGGCTGCACGCTTTGGCCTAAAATGCTCAGATCACGAAATCACACAGCCAGTTACCAGTTAGGGGGGAATTCCCCCCTTAAATGGGTCACATGGGGGGGGGGGTCTAAATATTATGGGGGAGAGAATAACTTTTGATGCATCTATCGAATTAAATCATCTTCATTTATTAATATCTACAGATTTGTATGCATGAATTGTGCATTTCCAGGTCACTGCACAAAAAACCTAATGATATTTCCAGTATTTAAATGTATTTTTAAAACTTAAAATGTTTTATTTTGAAAAACCAAATTATGTGCAACATGTGAAAGACCTTTGTAGACAATATGAAAGTAAATTGAGGTTTTCAAGTGATTTCACAAAAAATAGATTTAAAAAAATTTAAATGTTTATTAAACGTCTCTTACACCAGTTCCTTAAAAAAACAAAGCTGTGCAAAATGTGATTGTGTCCTCTATAAAACAATCTTAAAGTGGTTTGAAGTTTCAAGGGCAAATGGTTAAACAGCTATTGAATTAATAACGTTGAGACTTGTACTTTATTGACGGTCCCTAACTATAAGCTGTCGGAGGTTTCTGTCGGCCGATCACCCGGGTGTAGTGTGGCTGCTTGCGGGAAAACCGGACCTGATCTCGGGCTCCGAATATCTGTTAAATACCCAATATCGTATATCCAACCAACTTTACCTTGGTCTGAGATGAAGCAAATATATTTGTGCTGGAATTTCTCGCACTATAAAAACTAACCTTGCAGGAATGGTTTAAATTATGCGCAATCCCCGCAATCCCGCACCGAAATTCAAGCCCTGATCAATGATGTTGTCGCAGTCAAGGGTCCTCGTTCTCTCCGAGTCTATAGCCAAAAGTGCCAGATTACTGGTCCTAGTGTCTCCACTACTGTTCCTCAGGTAGTTTTTTACACGGCCCAGGCAAGAAAAACTGCGTTCACAGCTAAATGATGTAACAGGATCAAGTTTCACGTTAAGGTCCAAAGTTTACCAGGCGCTGCGCCCATTAGCCAAAGCAGATCACCTGTTTGTGCCTCATGTTATTTTATACAAAAATATTTATTTTTAAATTATTATTTATTTCCCGTTTTTCACAACATCAAAAGGACAATTCAAACATGACATTAAATATAAAAAATTGTGCTGGGCGGGTGCTATGGCAATTATAGTGGGAGCTACAGCACCAACTAGCCCCCCCTGTCGCCGCCACTGGTTCAGAAGCATCTGAAAAAGAGGATTAAGGATGCCAAGGAGGATGAAAGACAGACTCCAGCAGGCAGACAGCAATATGGTGTGGAGGGAAATGAAGACCATCACAGGCTTCAAGCAGAAAAACCAGGAGGTGGAGGGGGACAGGGAAAGGGCCAACGAGCTAAACCAGTTTTTCAACAGGTTTGACACTAAAGCCCCCATACAGCCCCCCATCAACACCTCCAGCAGCACACACACACCTGCTTCACACCCTGCGCCTCCTCCAGATTATCCCCCCTACCAGTCTGCTCCCACACCATCAACAATCCTCCATTGCTCTAGATCCTCCCCCAACACGACGACCACTGGGCCCCCTCTCCTCTACCCACACAGAGAGAACATCACAGGTGATTCGCCACTCCCCTCCACAAGAACCAGCCTGTTCATTAGAACAACACAGGTGAGGAGGGAGCTGCTATGGCTCCGACCAGGTAAAGCACCAGGTCCTGATGGTGTCAGCCCCAGGGTGCTCAAGTGCTCTCAAGTGCTTTTAACACCGTTCGACATCTTCTGTTGGCCAGGAAGCTCTCAGTGATGCAGGTGGACCAGGACATTGTGGCCTGGATCACTGACTACCTGACGGACAGGCCACAGTTCGTCCGTCTGCAGAGTAGCCGGTCAGATGTGGCAGTGAGTAATGCCGGGTCACCACAGGGGACAGTACTGTCACCGTTCCTGTTCACACTGTACACCTCAGATTTCAGGTACAACTCAGAAACGTGTCACTTTCAAAAGTTCGCTGATGATTCCTCTATCGTGGGCTGCATTACAGAGGACAGCTATGAGGAGTACAGCGGTCTGGTGCAGAGCTTCGTACGATGGTCGGAAGCTAAATACCTCCAACGAAAAACCAGCAAGACTAAGGAGCTGGTGGTTGACTTCCGACGCAACAAGAAGCCACTGACACCTATCACTATCCAGGGCAATGAGGTGGAGGTGGTGGAGGTGTATAAGGCGAGAGTTGTGGAGCTCCATTCATGGAGCTACTGGAGGTACAGATTGAAGAGGAGCTACTGGAGGTACAGATTGAAGAGGAATTTTTTTGGCGTTTTCTGAAGATAGAGAGTCCAATGATCTGATCTCCAGAGTGGAGTTGTTCCACAATTGCGGGGCATGCACGGAGAACAATTCGGACTGAGCAGATCGGGAGTTGCCCTCCCGTCGGGATGGCACTACCAAGAGGCCTGAGGTGGCAGAACGAAGTGCTCGCGAGGGTGTGTACGGCTTGATTAGGGACTGGATGTAGGAGGGAGCGGTTCCTCTTACTGCCCCATAGGCTAGCACCATGGTTTTGTAGTGGATGTGTGCTTGACCGGGAGCCAGTGTAGTGTGCGGAACAGCTGAGTGACGTGGGAGAACTTTGGTAGATTGAAGATCAGGCGGGCTGCTGCATTGTGACTGAGTTGCAGGGGTTTGATGGCGTTACTATTTTACTATTTACTAATTGTACTGTCGTATTATTTAATTTGTACTGCTGCTGTTACACAAGAATCTCCTCACGGGGATCAATAAAGTGTTATTCTATTCTTCTATTTTAATATGGTATCCCTATGAATATTAACACAATATAACACTTGTGGATGTTTCATTTTTTTTTTATAACTGATGCAATGCATGTTTAGAACACTTGTGTTTGAATGTTTGAATTCCATTCACTCTTTCTTAATTTATTACACTGGTTCTTGATACTTTGTTTCACCTTAACACTTAAATTAGGAAACCATATGGCAGGAAACAGAAAGTGTTTTCAAATGCAATCAATTTATTTTGTCACTTTTGAAAACAAAATTGAGTCATTGACCTACATTACCTCCCTGTGTGTGTCTATGTAATTGTTGTTTTTGAAAAAGCCCAGTTTAAAATGAGTGTTGTCACAAAGTGACAAACACAAGGGCTAAAATCCCACAGAGCACGCATCAACAAGTTGACACACAGCGGCTAGGAAAAACTCCCTGTTGGGTCGAATTTAGGAAGAAACCTAGAGAGGAACCAGGCTCTGTGGGTTGGCCAGTCCTCTTCTGGCTGTGCTGTGTGTGTGTGTGTGTATGTGTGTGCGTGTGTGTGTGCAGGTGCGTGTGTGTGTGTGTGCATGTAAGTACAGTAGGTATATATGTATGAGACATCTCACACAGGGAAAGGTGTCATGTAGGTGGTGCAGAAGGGCTCAGCCAGGCTTCCGGCAGCAGACCAGAAGGTGTCCATGCTGCTGGATCTAGCGGGGTAATCGTAGCTGATGGGGAGTGTGGCCACCAGGATGCCCAGAGGTACTAGCAGGCCCAGGGTCAGTTTAGCTGCAGCTTTGACTCCTCCCACCACATGGGTCCACAGGCTAGTTTTCTCTTTAACTGCCTCCGCTGGCTGCTCTTCATCATCAGAGGAACTCCCCTGGGATAGGAAGCAAAAACGCACCTTTAGCAACAGCATCCCTTCGCTAGCATGTGTGTGTGTTTGTGACAACGCTCCCTGCCTCCCTGCTAAGCCAGTTCTAACCCTAACCTACCACTGGCCTGCAGTTCTCTGCATCGCCACACAGGGGAGACAACACAACAGACGAGCACTTCTGCTCGTTGGGGAACATGCAGAAATAGACACACAACAGTTGTTTGTGTATGTAATATAAAATAGACACACAATGTTGTTTGTGTATGTCTATAACATGCAGAGACAATGATCAGGTCTTATGGTGTGTGTGTGTGTGTGCAACCCACCATCTTCAGTGGCAGCAGATGCATTTCCTCCGCTAGAGAGACATTGTTGTGACTGCCTGCTATCACAGAGCCCATGAAGTCCATGTAGTCAACCTCGTTACTAAACACAAAGAAAGAAACAGGGAAAGACAGACAGAAGCCCAATGACAACCACAGGTGACTAGAAAGTGACGTGTGAGGAATGTTGTAACTGTCTGTATGTCTGTCGTTACACTATGGCCTCCTCCTGCTTTGTCTTCAGGGTGTCAATTCTCTCCTTCAGATCCTGAGGAAAAAGACACAAACACACAGTGTGTGTCAGTTACACGTGTGTGTGTGTGTGTGTGTGTGTGTGTTGCAGACGTGTGTGTATTACATGCGCGTCATACCTGTATGATGGAGGTGTATTCGATCAGAGATCGCTCCAGTTGCTCATTGGCAAAGTCCTTCTGCAGCAGGGAGACAGGAAGTTCACGGTTTAGAACATTACATCTGACGGGTCTCAAGCAGATCTACATTTAGACACATTTAAAGGACCATTTTGATGCGCTGTCTCTCACCTGGAGTATGACCTCGTCCTTTAGAGCCAAAGTGAGTCGGACCTCCTCTAGATGAAGCTGTTACAAACACACACACAGAAAAAATAAATAACTAAAGTGACTATCTATTTAGACCACATTATAATAATGTGTCTTGTATGTATGTTTGACTTATCTGTCCAGACCACATTATAATAATGTGTCTTGTATGTACAGTATGTATGTTTGACTGTTACCTGAAGGGATCGATGAAACTGGGTCAAGTTGTCCATCTTTTTGGTCTCAATGTCTCTGGCCGATTCAATACTGGACATCTAGGAGTGAGAGACAGACACAGAAAAAGACAGTTCACAATATTGGCTAACTAGTGAAAGGTTCAGTTTGTGTCTTCTGACCGGGTCAAGGGTCATCATACCTCATAGGTGATTGTCTCCAGCTGCTCCACCAAAGACACCTTCTCCTTCTCCTGCAAGAACATCAGACGACAACAGTTTAGTTTCACACAATCAACTTTTCAATGGTCTTCAACACTCATAGGTACTTTATGTTGACCAGTACAGCGTTTAGCTAAAAAGTGACATTAATTTACCACTCAACGCCTAGCAACAATAGCTAGTCAAAACAACACAGCCCACCATTGACTGGAAACGGCCAATTAGCTCTGTTACTAGAGGTGGCTAAATCAGATGCAATGGATTGGCTGGTTTTATTTCTCATGTATAATGTGTATGGCTGCATCCTGTGTCTATATGTGTTCCTTCCTGGTTACCCACCAGTTTTTGGATGTACATCTTTAGGTCGGACAGAGCCTCATTCTTCTCAGACAATAGGCGTTGCATCACTGACAGCTCGTCCTCAAGCTGCTCTGCATCACGAATTGTCTGGTTCATCCTAACAAACACACACATATTGACAGACTTATTGAACCTGCCTTATGATTATGCAGGACAGCGTGTATTAATGCTTATCCTGGACTACAACTTGGTTGACCAAGTCAGTGTTTATGGTTTTGAATGTTATTCCAAAACATTATTGCTTTTATGTTACCAGTCCAGTAAATTAATAAATCACGAGACAGCAACACTGCACAAAAGACCTCAAGACAAAAAACAAGACTACGACAAAACACAACCTGTTACCTTTGGTTTTGGATGCACAGGGCCGTGTTCTCGTCTCCTAGCACTTTGTAGTCCTCATCAGCTACTTCAAGTGCCTTTTGAAGCTTCAGGAGTGATTGCTTCATTTTGCTCTGGATGAACATAAACTCTGCCAGGCTCTCTGATGCCCTACAAACACAGATGTCATGCCCACACAAACACTAACTGTTAAAAAATGTAAAAGGAGCTGTGTACCCGCTATATATCACAAGATATTAAGAGTTGTCCCCAGTTGTCTGGGTGAGAGTCACTTACAAGTCTGCAACAATGAGGGAGTCCTCCTCCTCTGACATGCACAACCTAACAGACACCTCAGTCTGCTCCATCGCTGAAACAGAGATCTCCCTGCACCTCCTCCTGGTGCTCCCTACAGGAGGAGTCCAAGTGTTACAATACTGATGATGTGACTGACTAACACTAACTACTATCACCAACAATACTGTCTATATGACTAACGTATTAACCACCCCTTCCACCCTCACTCACACGGTTGATAATGGCAATAACACAGATCGGACATAATAATAGATCCTTAAATGAGTCCGTACTCACCGGGAAAAGACGGAGTAATTTCATTTGCACCAATAGCCTCCAACTGGTAGGTTGTGCGGCTGAAAAAGCGCGGTAGCTGGAAGACCCAGGGGAAAAAAACAGAACAACTTCATTAAAGCATAAAACCCACAACAAACCACAACAGCAACCCGTTTCAGTAAAAGTATCCCCCGGCCATCATGAAAAAATAAAATGTACTAATATATTAAAAAGATATTACCTCAAATGGAAAATGGTCAGTCTCTTGCATTCTTAAGTAGTAGTAGTAATGAGTAGTAACAAACAAGCACCACAGTATATATAGGTTTAGAACCGTTTATGACACAACAGAAGAAACATTCTGTTGACATCATCTCATAAAATGCAATGGCAACCGGCACCAACAGCTAACAAGCTAGCTAGCTTGATGTTATTTCAACAGTCAAAAAGCAAACACATATGTTTTGTTCATTCATTTAATCTAGCCAGCTGGTTACCAGTATCACAATGTTGTTGCTGCATATCTCGATTGACTAGCTAGTTTTCTAAGCTAACGTTAGCTGTACCATTAGCTCAGGATCGCACACACAGGCTAGTTAACCCGACTAGATTTTATTTAGCTAATGGACGTTATGTTTAGTCATCAGCCGATCACAGTAACTTTATAGATTTAAGTATTTGTTGACTTAATAAGCTTATGTAATGGACCTAGCTTATTGTTCCTTAAATGTAACTAAACAAATAGCACTTCTGCCCCATATGATGGGATCCCTTCATCTCCAAAGCCCGACCGTCACCTTGGTTACCTGAATCTGACAGTCCAGCAGCGCCCAAGAAGGGTTTTTCACAGGAGCAGGTGGTGAAACATTACTGTAGGTTATCTATCATCTGGTATTTCTAGTGGTTTACCCGGCTTCATATACAGCCATCAATGAAAGTTAAAATGCATAACCCATCAGACAATCTGGGCACACCTGCCCCTTTATTACAGAGCGTGCCCTACACACAACCTCTTTATTTCCTACGCTTGTTTGTACTTCATAATGAAATCTGCACTTCAAGACGGATTTCTGTCACCGTTGGTTCTTTAACATCTTTCTCGAATATTATCGCGGCCAAGCCCCGTTGACATGTCTATGTGTGAGCATATATATGTCTGCGTGTGTGTGCATGTATGTCTTTGTGTGTGTGTGTGTGTGTGTGTGTGTGTGTGTGTGTGTGCTTAAGTTGCAGACAACTCAGATCTACTGTAAGTAACCATCTGTTCCCTAGAAATAGGAAATCAACTGTCTTCCCTGAACTGAGAATACCTGTCTTTTAGAATTTGTTATAGTAGTAATATTTGCAGTAACAGTGTTTATTTATGTTTACCTCCAGTAAAGAGAAGGTGCGAAATGTACACGGTAAAGCCGTCATCCAGGGACCAAACAACACGGCCAAACTAGGAGTCAGGTTCTCCTACTATGAGTCTGTACTGACATTCTCCCCATTACTTTCACTCTATTGAGACCTTACTGAGTCTTTACTGTCTGACCTTTTAATAACTGGACAATCGTCACCTTCATAAAGTAACAGCAACTGTAATGTCTTTCACATTGTTCTGCCCTCTCCTGGTCCTGGTGTGTATTGTTTTGTATATTATATTTGTGTATAAACAAAACACTGGACCTGATGTATGCTAATGTCAGGAATGCATACAGCTCTTCTGCACTCCCCCCACTTTGGAGATCAGACCATAACATGGTGCACCTTTTGGCCAGCTATCAGCCTAATGTCCTACAGCAACCCCCGATCACCAGGACTATTAGAGTATGGTCAGAGCAATCAATGGAGTCGTTACAGGACTGTCTAGACCTCACTGATTGGGATGTATTCTATAGGGCGCACGGCAGGGACATAGACGGTCTGGCAGAGGCTTTCACAGGTTACCTCAACTTCTGCACAGATCTCTCAATCCCAACTAAGACTACCCGCTGCTTCTCCAACAATAAACCATGGATCACCAGGGACATCAAACACCTTCTGAACAGGAAAAAGAGAGCAATCCTGGCAGGGGATGGAGAGGAGGTGAAGTGTGTTCAGAATAGTGGCGGCTCCAGAGATTTTATGTTGCAGGTGCTATGGGGATGCTCAACACTTAAGAGACGGTGCTTCGATTTTGGGGTGTTTCATTATGTAGGTTGCATTGGACCACCCTTGGTAGACATATATAATAATAAAGTATTCAACTCAAGGGCTATAGATAAAACATACATACGCCTGCCAATGTTAACCTCTGTAAATAATATTTCACACAATTCTGTCACAGTCGAGGCAATACAATGGAGCAGCAACAGAAGGCTGCACGCTTTGGCCTAAAATGCTCAGATCACGAAATCACACAGCCAGTTACCAGTTAGGGGAATTCCCCCTTAAATGGGTCACATGGGGGGGGTCTAAATATTATGGGGGAGAGAATAACTTTTGATGCATCTATCGAATTAAATCATCTTCATTTATTAATATCTACAGATTTGTATGCATGAATTGTGCATTTCCAGGTCACTGCACAAAAACCTAATGATATTTCCAGTATTTAAATGTATTTTTAAAACTTAAAATGTTTTATTTTGAAAAACCAAATTATGTGCAACATGTGAAAGACCTTTGTAGACAATATGAAAGTAAATTGAGGTTTTCAAGTGATTTCACAAAAAATAGATTTAAAAAAATTTAAATGTTTATTAAACGTCTCTTACACCAGTTCCTTAAAAAACAAAGCTGTGCAAAATGTGATTGTGTCCTCTATAAAACAATCTTAAAGTGGTTTGAAGTTTCAAGGGCAAATGGTTAAACAGCTATTGAATTAATAACGTTGAGACTTGTACTTTATTGACGGTCCCTAACTATAAGCTGTCGGAGGTTTCTGTCGGCCGATCACCCGGGTGTAGTGTGGCTGCTTGCGGGAAAACCGGACCTGATCTCGGGCTCCGAATATCTGTTAAATACCCAATATCGTATATCCAACCAACTTTACCTTGGTCTGAGATGAAGCAAATATATTTGTGCTGGAATTTCTCGCACTATAAAAACTAACCTTGCAGGAATGGTTTAAATTATGCGCAATCCCCGCAATCCCGCACCGAAATTCAAGCCCTGATCAATGATGTTGTCGCAGTCAAGGGTCCTCGTTCTCTCCGAGTCTATAGCCAAAAGTGCCAGATTACTGGTCCTAGTGTCTCCACTACTGTTCCTCAGGTAGTTTTTTACACGGCCCAGGCAAGAAAAACTGCGTTCACAGCTAAATGATGTAACAGGATCAAGTTTCACGTTAAGGTCCAAAGTTTACCAGGCGCTGCGCCCATTAGCCAAAGCAGATCACCTGTTTGTGCCTCATGTTATTTTATACAAAAATATTTATTTTTAAATTATTATTTATTTCCCGTTTTTCACAACATCAAAAGGACAATTCAAACATGACATTAAATATAAAAAATTGTGCTGGGCGGGTGCTATGGCAATTATAGTGGGAGCTACAGCACCAACTAGCCCCCCCTGTCGCCGCCACTGGTTCAGAAGCATCTGAAAAAGAGGATTAAGGATGCCAAGGAGGATGAAAGACAGACTCCAGCAGGCAGACAGCAATATGGTGTGGAGGGAAATGAAGACCATCACAGGCTTCAAGCAGAAAAACCAGGAGGTGGAGGGGGACAGGGAAAGGGCCAACGAGCTAAACCAGTTTTTCAACAGGTTTGACACTAAAGCCCCCATACAGCCCCCCATCAACACCTCCAGCAGCACACACACACCTGCTTCACACCCTGCGCCTCCTCCAGATTATCCCCCCTACCAGTCTGCTCCCACACCATCAACAATCCTCCATTGCTCTAGATCCTCCCCCAACACGACGACCACTGGGCCCCCTCTCCTCTACCCACACAGAGAGAACATCACAGGTGATTCGCCACTCCCCTCCACAAGAACCAGCCTGTTCATTAGAACAACACAGGTGAGGAGGGAGCTGCTATGGCTCCGACCAGGTAAAGCACCAGGTCCTGATGGTGTCAGCCCCAGGGTGCTCAAGTGCTCTCAAGTGCTTTTAACACCGTTCGACATCTTCTGTTGGCCAGGAAGCTCTCAGTGATGCAGGTGGACCAGGACATTGTGGCCTGGATCACTGACTACCTGACGGACAGGCCACAGTTCGTCCGTCTGCAGAGTAGCCGGTCAGATGTGGCAGTGAGTAATGCCGGGTCACCACAGGGGACAGTACTGTCACCGTTCCTGTTCACACTGTACACCTCAGATTTCAGGTACAACTCAGAAACGTGTCACTTTCAAAAGTTCGCTGATGATTCCTCTATCGTGGGCTGCATTACAGAGGACAGCTATGAGGAGTACAGCGGTCTGGTGCAGAGCTTCGTACGATGGTCGGAAGCTAAATACCTCCAACGAAAAACCAGCAAGACTAAGGAGCTGGTGGTTGACTTCCGACGCAACAAGAAGCCACTGACACCTATCACTATCCAGGGCAATGAGGTGGAGGTGGTGGAGGTGTATAAGGCGAGAGTTGTGGAGCTCCATTCATGGAGCTACTGGAGGTACAGATTGAAGAGGAGCTACTGGAGGTACAGATTGAAGAGGAATTTTTTTGGCGTTTTCTGAAGATAGAGAGTCCAATGATCTGATCTCCAGAGTGGAGTTGTTCCACAATTGCGGGGCATGCACGGAGAACAATTCGGACTGAGCAGATCGGGAGTTGCCCTCCCGTCGGGATGGCACTACCAAGAGGCCTGAGGTGGCAGAACGAAGTGCTCGCGAGGGTGTGTACGGCTTGATTAGTGACTGGATGTAGGAGGGAGCGGTTCCTCTTACTGCCCCATAGGCTAGCACCATGGTTTTGTAGTGGATGTGTGCTTGACCGGGAGCCAGTGTAGTGTGCGGAACAGCTGAGTGACGTGGGAGAACTTTGGTAGATTGAAGATCAGGCGGGCTGCTGCATTGTGACTGAGTTGCAGGGGTTTGATGGCGTTACTATTTTACTATTTACTAATTGTACTGTCGTATTATTTAATTTGTACTGCTGCTGTTACACAAGAATCTCCTCACGGGGATCAATAAAGTGTTATTCTATTCTTCTATTTTAATATGGTATCCCTATGAATATTAACACAATATAACACTTGTGGATGTTTCATTTTTTTTTATAACTGATGCAATGCATGTTTAGAACACTTGTGTTTGAATGTTTGAATTCCATTCACTCTTTCTTAATATATTACACTGGTTCTTGATACTTTGTTTCACCTTAACACTTAAATTAGGAAACCATATGGCAGGAAACAGAAAGTGTTTTCAAATGCAATAAATTTTATTTTGTCACTTTTGAAAACAAAATTGAGTCATTGACCTACATTACCTCCCTGTGTGTGTCTATGTAATTGTTGTTTTTGAAAAAGCCCAGTTTAAAATGAGTGTTGTCACAAAGTGACAAACACAAGGGCTAAAATCCCACAGAGCACGCATCAACAAGTTGACACACAGCGGCTAGGAAAAACTCCCTGTTGGGTCGAATTTAGGAAGAAACCTAGAGAGGAACCAGGCTCTGTGGGTTGGCCAGTCCTCTTCTGGCTGTGCTGTGTGTGTGTGTGTGTGTATGTGTGTGCGTGTGTGTGTGCAGGTGCGTGTGTGTGTGTGTGCATGTAAGTACAGTAGGTATATATGTATGAGACATCTCACACAGGGAAAGGTGTCATGTAGGTGGTGCAGAAGGGCTCAGCCAGGCTTCCGGCAGCAGACCAGAAGGTGTCCATGCTGCTGGATCTAGCGGGGTAATCGTAGCTGATGGGGAGTGTGGCCACCAGGATGCCCAGAGGTACTAGCAGGCCCAGGGTCAGTTTAGCTGCAGCTTTGACTCCTCCCACCACATGGGTCCACAGGCTAGTTTTCTCTTTAACTGCCTCCGCTGGCTGCTCTTCATCATCAGAGGAACTCCCCTGGGATAGGAAGCAAAAACGCACCTTTAGCAACAGCATCCCTTCGCTAGCATGTGTGTGTGTTTGTGACAACGCTCCCTGCCTCCCTGCTAAGCCAGTTCTAACCCTAACCTACCACTGGCCTGCAGTTCTCTGCATCGCCACACAGGGGAGACAACACAACAGACGAGCACTTCTGCTCGTTGGGGAACATGCAGAAATAGACACACAACAGTTGTTTGTGTATGTAATATAAAATAGACACACAATGTTGTTTGTGTATGTCTATAACATGCAGAGACAATGATCAGGTCTTATGCTGTGTGTGCGTCTGTGTGTGTGTGTGTGTGTGTGTGTGTGTGTGTGCAACCCACCATCTTCAGTGGCAGCAGATGCATTTCCTCCGCTAGAGAGACATTGTTGTGACTGCCTGCTATCACAGAGCCCATGAAGTCCATGTAGTCAACCTCGTTACTAAACACAAAGAAAGAAACAGGGAAAGACAGACAGAAGCCCAATGACAACCACAGGTGACTAGAAAGTGACGTGTGAGGAATGTTGTAACTGTCTGTATGTCTGTCGTTACACTATGGCCTCCTCCTGCTTTGTCTTCAGGGTGTCAATTCTCTCCTTCAGATCCTGAGGAAAAAGACACAAACACACAGTGTGTGTCAGTTACACGTGTGTGTGTGTGTGTGTGCGTGTGTGTTGAAGACGTGTGTGTATTACATGCGCGTCATACCTGTATGATGGAGGTGTATTCGATCAGAGATCGCTCCAGTTGCTCATTGGCAAAGTCCTTCTGCAGCAGGGAGACAGGAAGTTTACGGTTTAGAACAATACATCTGACGGGTCTCAAGCAGATCTACATTTAGACTCATTTAAAGGACCATTTTGATGCGCTGTCTCTCACCTGGAGTATGACCTCGTCCTTTAGAGCCAAAGTGAGTCGGACCTCCTCTAGATGAAGCTGTTACAAACATACACACAGAAAAAATAAATAACTAAAGTGACTATCTATTTAGACCACATTATAATAATGTGTCTTGTATGTATGTTTGACTTATCTGTCCAGACCACATTATAATAATGTGTCTTGTATGTACAGTATGTATGTTTGACTGTTACCTGAAGGGATCGATGAAACTGGGTCAAGTTGTCCATCTTTTTGGTCTCAATGTCTCTGGCCGATTCAATACTGGACATCTAGGAGTGAGAGACAGACACAGAAAAAGACAGTTCACAATATTGGCTAACTAGTGAAAGGTTCAGTTTGTGTCTTCTGACCGGGTCAAGGGTCATCATACCTCATAGGTGATGGTCTCCAGCTGCTCCACCAAAGACACCTTCTCCTTCTCCTGCAAGAACATCAGACGACAACAGTTTAGTTTCACACAATCAACTTTTCAATGGTCTTCAACACTCATAGGTACTTTATGTTGACCAGTACAGCGTTTAGCTAAAAAGTGACATTAATTTACCACTCAACGCCTAGCAACAATAGCTAGTCAAAACAACACAGCCCACCATTGACTGGAAACGGCCAATTAGCTCTGTTACTAGAGGTGGCTAAATCAGATGCAATGGATTGGCTGGTTTTATTTCTCATGTATAATGTGTATGGCTGCATCCTGTGTCTATATGTGTTCCTTCCTGGTTACCCACCAGTTTTTGGATGTACATCTTTAGGTCGGACAGAGCCTCATTCTTCTCAGACAATAGGCGTTGCATCACTGACAGCTCGTCCTCAAGCTGCTCTGCATCACGAATTGTCTGGTTCATCCTAACAAACACACACATATTGACAGACTTATTGAACCTGCCTTATGATTATGCAGGACAGCGTGTATTAATGCTTATCCTGGACTACAACTTGGTTGACCAAGTCAGTGTTTATGGTTTTGAATGTTATTCCAAAACATTATTGCTTTTATGTTACCAGTCCAGTAAATTAATAAATCACGAGACAGCAACACTGCACAAAAGACCTCAAGACAAAAAACAAGACTACGACAAAACACAACCTGTTACCTTTGGTTTTGGATGCACAGGGCCGTGTTCTCGTCTCCTAGCACTTTGTAGTCCTCATCAGCTACTTCAAGTGCCTTTTGAAGCTTCAGGAGTGATTGCTTCATTTTGCTCTGGATGAACATAAACTCTGCCAGGCTCTCTGATGCCCTACAAACACAGATGTCATGCCCACACAAACACTAACTGTTAAAAAATGTAAAAGGAGCTGTGTACCCGCTATATATCACAAGATATTAAGAGTTGTCCCCAGTTGTCTGGGTGAGAGTCACTTACAAGTCTGCAACAATGAGGGAGTCCTCCTCCTCTGACATGCACAACCTAACAGACACCTCAGTCTGCTCCATCGCTGAAACAGAGATCTCCCTGCACCTCCTCCTGGTGCTCCCTACAGGAGGAGTCCAAGTGTTACAATACTGATGATGTGACTGACTAACACTAACTACTATCACCAACAATACTGTCTATATGACTAACGTATTAACCACCCCTTCCACCCTCACTCACACGGTTGATAATGGCAATAACACAGATCGGACATAATAATAGATCCTTAAATGAGTCCGTACTCACCGGGAAAAGACGGAGTAATTTCATTTGCACCAATAGCCTCCAACTGGTAGGTTGTGCGGCTGAAAAGCGCGGTAGCTGGAAGACCCAGGGGAAAAAAACAGAACAACTTCATTAAAGCATAAAACCCACAACAAACCACAACAGCAACCCGTTTCAGTAAAAGTATCCCCCGGCCATCATGAAAAAATAAAATGTACTAATATATTAAAAAGATATTACCTCAAATGGAAAATGGTCAGTCTCTTGCATTCTTAAGTAGTAGTAGTAATGAGTAGTAACAAACAAGCACCACAGTATATATAGGTTTAGAACCGTTTATGACACAACAGAAGAAACATTCTGTTGACATCATCTCATAAAATGCAATGGCAACCGGCACCAACAGCTAACAAGCTAGCTAGCTTGATGTTATTTCAACAGTCAAAAAGCAAACACATATGTTTTGTTCATTCATTTAATCTAGCCAGCTGGTTACCAGTATCACAATGTTGTTGCTGCATATCTCGATTGACTAGCTAGTTTTCTAAGCTAACGTTAGCTGTACCATTAGCTCAGGATCGCACACACAGGCTAGTTAACCCGACTAGATTTTATTTAGCTAATGGACGTTATGTTTAGTCATCAGCCGATCACAGTAACTTTATAGATTTAAGTATTTGTTGACTTAATAAGCTTATGTAATGGACCTAGCTTATTGTTCCTTAAATGTAACTAAACAAATAGCACTTCTGCCCCATATGATGGGATCCCTTCATCTCCAAAGCCCGACCGTCACCTTGGTTACCTGAATCTGACAGTCCAGCAGCGCCCAAGAAGGGTTTTTCACAGGAGCAGGTGGTGAAACATTACTGTAGGTTATCTATCATCTGGTATTTCTAGTGGTTTACCCGGCTTCATATACAGCCATCAATGAAATTTGTTAAAATGCATAACCCATCAGACAATCTGGGCACACCTGCCCCCGTTTATTAGTAGCTTTGTGAGCAAAAACTAAACCTCCCAATTGCTGCCTGGGAGGTGGAGTCACTGGCTCGCTACAGTTCACTTTTGTTCGCACAATTCGAGTAGCTTTGTGAGCATAAACTAAACCTCCCAGTTGCTGCCTGGGAGGTGGAGTCACTGGCTCGCTACAGTTCACTTTTGTTCCCTCATTCTGAGTAGCTTGTGAGCAAAGAATAAACCTCCCAAATGCTGCTTGGGGGGTGGATGTCACTGGCTCGCTACAGTTCTCTTTTGTTTCCTCAATTCGAGAAGCTTTGTGAGTAAAAACTAAACCTACCGAGTGGTTGTGGTTGATTGGTGTCCCTTGGTTGGTGCTCGGTAAAGTGGGTGGGTGTTTTCTGGCCTATTGGACCCTGTTTGGGGTTTACCCTGTTCAGGGTCACAGCTTCACTGGACCCCCCTGTCTCATTCTAATATTTATGCTGCTATACTATGGTGCCGGGGACGTAGAGAACCAGGGTGTCTAACCTCTCCTTGTGTCTTGTCTCTACTTACATTTGTTTTGCCTTGTCCAGAGTTTACCCGTTCATGACCATAGTTTCACTAACCCCCCTGTCTCCTGCCTATTTTATCTTCCTGTCTTTGCTGTGTTTTGACTATATATATTGATGTGCTATATTGATGTGCCGGTGTCAGTATGTCCATGCTTATCTATTAAGGTTGTCATCATAATGGCACATCTCTAAATAGTTGTCTCTGCTTCGGCTGTGCATCGTCTGTGCACTCATTTGTCCTGAACTTGGTTGTGACTAGGGGGGAAAGGGTGAGGGTGAGCCTGGTTATAGGCATCTGAAAATAGCAATTTTTACACCATAAAAAAATGCCACTGCGTACAATGCAGCTTCTGTTAATACAAACTTATTGTAATGCTTCACGGACATGTTTTAGTATGACGTAGAGGCCATTCCAGTCTTGTTGTCAAGATTTTCAATAAAGCTAACTTCACCGCAGACAACGGTGAAGTCGTCCTCCTTAGCCTATTTATGCTGAGAAATCACTGATCGTATTTATTAAAAATTATTTGTAATTATTTGCATGCATTTGCATAAAAGAATACATTGTAACTCAAAACAAAAAGTAGCCCTGTCTATCACTCTGAACATCTGACCAGATGTAGCCTTGTCTATCACTCTGAACATCTGACCAGAAGTAGCTTAGTCTATCACTCGGAACATCTGACCAGAAGGTTTAATTCCTGAGACTTCAGGTTGAAAAGTATTTACTTCTGCCCATGAGCAAGGCAAACTCATGCTTAAAGATCTTGCTGTAAATATATGAATGTGTTCTTAGCCAAGTAACTTGTTAAAATATTTTATAAAACTTCTGAAGCATTCAGGTCCTATTGTCTTTTAGTATAAGCATGTCTCCAATCGTCCCTTTGTGTCCTTTTAGTTTCTCCCAAAATAAAATGCCAATGTACAATGCTGAAATGCCAGAAACATCAAGCTTATAGCTTGAAACGATTTAAACTTAAACAACTAAGCAAGCACACCAGATGTATGTCTGTAAATGTCCTTTCAGCTTCAGTTAGTATTCATTTACAGTACTGTTACAAGGATTTACAGCATTGGTATTCAAACAGGTATTCAATCTGTGTCTACCATATTGGTATTTAAACAGTATTAACACAAGAGAAAGGCCAGGTAAAATTATTTTAATTCAGAGGTTGGAGAATAGTTTATCAATACTCAATACAGAACCAAGCACCTACACGTGATGGTCCTAACGATAAGCTCACTCAAGATGTTGGAAGTGTAATGAAATATCACGTGTTGATTTAATTTGCTTATTGATTAGACACTGCATAACAGTACCAATCAGATCGTTTTTCTTTTTTTATATAGACTTTATCTGCAACAGGTGTGTTGCAACATGCTATTTTAGTATCAAGTGATACATTTATTTTGTCCCTGAATGTGTGTCCGTCTCTACCGTCACCAGTCTGGGATCTAATGGGAGAAGGAAAACCACAATTGATCATCATTACACAAACAAACATATTGTACAGGCATGCAAACACTCAAACATACAAAAACATGTTTTACCTTCAGGCATCAATCTCACGCTTCTCTCCATCTCTCCTAGAGGGCGGAGGATACGTCCGCTCCTGACATCTACCAGAGTCCTTTGCGAGTTCTCGGTTCCCTGTCTGAACCCGTCCACAAGGGAAGAACTGTTCTCTGCAGAGAGACACAGAATAAACACCCAATGGCCAGTTAATTAGGTACACCACCTGGTTTATTAATATTGATGGCTCCAACAGACATGGAATCGAACAGCTAAAAACATGATCGAGTTGGCATGCAAACATCTGCATCCAACCCCACACAGCATTAATTAACTGGGTACAGAAAACCCTTAAGACAATAGACATTGTCTTTCATTTCTTTTTTTTATAAGGACAACGTTTCTAAAAATAACTTTTTACCTGGCACCACTCTCCTGTCCATCTCACTAACGTGTTCTTTGACCCGGCCGGTGTTCAGGTCTACGAGGAACCGTCTGGAGGGTTCTGTTCCTTGTCTACGCTCCATCAAAGGGCCACTCAGGTTCTCATCCTCTGGCCTGAATAGCCTCTCATCTACAGGTAGAAGGGGTGTCAACAAGGTTTTGGAAACATCAAGTCACCAACATTGTTGTCCTTTGCAGTCTATTTCTCTCCCTCACCTTTAGGGGTCAGTCTTACACTCCTCTCCAACTCTCCAATGGGGTTGATGACGCGTCCGGTTCTGAGATCCACCAGGGTTCTCCGGGAGTTCTCTGTTCCCTGTCTGAACATGTCCACAGAGGAAGGACTGTACTCTGGGGAAAGAGAAAACACAGTCAATGGCCAGTTTATTAGGTACACCAACATGTTCATTACGGATGCACCGATCCATCTGCAGAACATCGGTATTGGACGATATTTGCCTTGTTGACTGATGATCAACAGTTTTGTCTCATACATTTTGCCCAGAGAATGACTGCATTTAATGTGTGATAGAATTGTAATGAAGGGCTGGATAACTTTAAAACTGTTCAGTTATTTTTTAGTAATGATGATTTTGTTGTGTCCCCGACACAGAAGGGGGAATAAAAATCCACAAAAGCGAAATTATAACAATTTTCAAAACATTGGCATCGACCAAATTGTTATTTTAAACATGGGTATCGTTCCAGACGTTCACAACCGGTGCATCCCTAATATTCATTGACATGGATGTCTTCCACAGATTATGAATCAGGTAGTCATAGCTTGCTACTCAAAGCATAAAGGCAGACATTCAGGCATTTTAGTTACTTTAAACTAAACCTTTGAGCAGGCAAAACTAATGCCTCAAGCGACTCCGAGAGCGGTATGAACGGCATTGTGGAAAACACGACACATGGACCGTTGTCTCAAATGGGCAATGACAGCAGAAAACCACAATAAGATTCACTACCAAGGTGCCATCAACAACTGGACATTTGTGGAGTTTAAAAACATGTCCGTGTCTAAAATTACCATGTTTGGTTGACTTGCCTGACACCACAGCGCAGAACTCACATGTCAGGCCAACAGTGCATTTGGGTTGCAATGTGCATATTATCCCAAAGACATACAATGTTTTTTGTTATTTTTTAAGGACAATGTCTCTTTTTAACTTTTTATAACTTTTTACCTGGCATCACTCTCCTGTCCATCTCACTAACGTGTTCTTTGACCTGGCCGGTGTTCAGGTCTACAAGGAACCGTCTGGAGGGTTCTGTTCCTTGTCTACGCTCCATCAAAGGGCCACTCAGGTTCTCATCCTCTGGCCTGAATAGCCTCTCATCTACAGGTAGAAGGGGTGTCAACAAGGTTTTGGAAACATCAAGTCACCAACATTGTTGTCCTTTGCAGTCTATTTCTCTCCCTCACCTTTAGGGGTCAGTCTTACACTCCTCTCCAACTCTCCAATGGGGTTGATGATGCGTCCGGTTCTGAGGTCCACCAGGGTTTTCCGGGAGTTCTCTGTTCCCTGTCTGAACATGTCCACAGAGGAAGGACTGTACTCTGGGTAAAGAGAATACACAGTCAATGGCCAGTTTATTAGGTACACACCAATGTTTTGTTGAATTAGATGTCTTCTACAGACAATGAATCATGTAGACATTGCTTGCTATTCAAAACAGCAAGGCAGGCATTTAGCCATTTCAATACTTATAGAATTGTTAGATTAAGCAAAAACTAATGCCACAAGGGACTTTGAGAGGGGTATGAATTGCATTGTGGAAAGCACAACTTGTTGGCTATAGTTCCGGTTGGGCGGTTGCAGCAGAAAACCAGAATAATATTCACTACCGAAATACCATCAACACTTGAGGACAACTGAGGAGTCGAAAAACATTGTCTGGTCTAAAATATCCATGTGTAGTTGACTGGTCTGGCCTGCACAGAGCCCAGACACCAACCAAACAAAGCATTGGGTCACAAGGTGCCTACAATACCAAATACTTAAAGTTGTTATTTTCTTTTTAACACCAATGTATCTTTTTACTTTGAAATTATCCGTTACCTGGCACCACTCTCCTCTCCATCTCACTGACGTGTTCTTTGACCCGGCCGGTGTTCAGGTCTACGAGGAACCGTCTGGAGGGTTCTGTTCCTTGTCTACGCTCCATCAAAGGGCCACTCAGGTTCTCATCCTCTGGCCTGAATAGCCTCTCATCTACAGGTAGAAGGGGTGTCAACAAGGTTTTGGAAACATCAAGTCACCAACATTGTTGTCCTTTGCAGTCTATTTCTCTCCCTCACCTTTAGGGGTCAGTCTTACACTCCTCTCCAACTCTCCAATGGGGTTGATGATGCGTCCGGTTCTGAGATCCACCAGGGTTCTCCGGGAGTTCTCTGTTCCCTGTCTGAACATGTCCACAGAGGAAGGACTGTACTCTGGGTAAAGAGAATACACAGTCAATGGCCAGTTTATTAGGTACACCAGCATGTTCATTGAAATGGTTGCCACTTACAGGCAACAAATCACAGAGCCATCTCTTGCTATACAAAACATGAAGGCAGACATTCAGCCATTTCCGTTTCTCATAAATGTTTTACCTGGCACCACTCTCCTCTCCATCTCACTATCGTGTTCTTTGACCCGGCCGGTGTTCAGGTCTACGAGGAACCGTCTAGAGGGTTCTGTTCCTTGTCTACGCTCCCCCAATGGAGCAGCTTGATGCAGAGTGTCCACCCTAACCCATCCTCCTTCTCTTCTCTGGAATGGGATTGGGACAGGGACATCTATGGGCTCTGGATAGGAAATATGCATGTTTATTTGGCCAAAAATGTGACACTGAACATACAGGAATAACGATAGAATATGTGTTTCACCGTTTGAAGCAAATGGTCCAAAGATAATGTTTGTAGAAATAATGTGGGAAATCCTGAAATCCTGTGCTTACCGTGTTCTACTTTCCTGTCCATTTCGCCATTGTGTTCTTTGACCAGACCAGTCTTCAGGTCTATTTGGAAACGACTAGATGGTTCTATTCCCTGTCTGCGATCCACCACTGGGACACGCAGGGGCAGAATCAAGACCTTGCTATCCTGAAGCCTACCCCTAGGGGGTACCACTACATCATCTCTCAGAGGGGCAGCATTGATGCCTAAGGGACACAAAATCAAAAAATATTATCATTTGTTGCAAATAGTCAAAATGGGACACTGTCAGGTTCATGCCACTTCTGCAAAAGTGCACATACTCATGTAAACACTTGTATTAACACATATTCATATATATATATATGTGTGCATACAGGCTATGAAAACATTTAATTGTTCTTTATAACCTTGATTATACACGCAATAAAACATATTCATATATACATATTCATATTCATCTAATCTTTAATTGTGTGAACTTTGAAAGGTTCCCAGGAACTTTGAAAGAACAAAAGCAGCACAAGATTATAGATCCAGAACACTTTTTAGACAAAACTCAATGTTGGTGTTTTTGGCCAAAATGCTACATTTTAGTCACATCAGACCATAGAACCTGGTCCCAATTAAAACTCCAGGCTCCTGCGTTTGTAGTTTGGTGACAATAGAGGCGTTCTTTTGGCAAACAAATAACTTGTTTGCATGATAGTTGATGACTGACTAAAAGGGAGTTTAGTTTCTATGTCACCTTATATGTATTCCCCAGTGAAACTGGATGTAACGGGTCAGGGGGAGAGCTTTGCTTTCACTCACATGTGTGTAAGGCTTATCTGGCCACACACACACACACACACACACACACACACACACACACACACACACACACACACACACACACACACACACACACACACACACACAGACACACACAGACACACACACGCATGTCAGCCCACAAACACTGGCTCTGATCCTTGAACATGCCCTTGGTTTTCAAGGCATGAGCTACATTTTATCAGATAAAAAATTACATTGTAAAGGCAGCACTGCCCAATTTGTACAATTATTAACCCTTGTGCCAGAAATAAATCTTGATTAACATGATTATTATTTATTGCAACAAGGTCCAAAAGGGCATAAAGAGGTATTTTTCAGGTGCCGAACATAAACTGCTTACATACACTGCCATGGGGACATTTTGCACAAACTACCTGTACTCCAATCAAAATATAAATAATTGTGTTTGCAAATATACTAAAAGGTGAATGTCCTTACCCGACAAAGCCAGGAACAACACCGTTAACTTGAGCATCCTGTAAAGAAAATGAGAGGCAACAGAAGAAAATAATAGTGGTAAACAAGAACATGTACGCCTGTTTAATTTTAAGTACGGTTCACCTAATCTACCTAATAGAGACCGGTAATGCCACCTGTTTTCTGTAGGGTGAAGATGCAATAGAGCGTAGTAATGGTTCTCAATCTAAACAATGTAAATACCTCTCTTTAGCTACAGTCATTTTTTTACTGTAGCTTACTCTATTTAGGAAATGTGTAACTTAATCTATTAAGTTTTAAGATCCTCAGTAGCTAGCGGCTTCAATTGACAGTGCAAAAAGAGAAAAGTCCCTTACCTGTATGAGGTGGGGCTCCGCAGGACTGATCACAAAAGAGACGAAAGAAAAACAGAGGAAGAAACAGACTCACAGGTCAATAAGTAAACCGCTGCAGCAATAAATATTTTAAGGGCTGTGTACTCTGGTAATAACACAAGCAGAATTAATTGGTTGACATAAGTGACATTGGATCAAATCAGCATTATCCAAGTAAACTTTGCCCTTTTGTATGCCACCTAGTGCATGATAGATACATCTATCTAACATCTGATATAAGTACATAACGCAATGACAAAGGGAACTCGTCGTTTTACCCTGAGTTTTCATTGTTTTGTAATTTATTATCTACAATTGCCTAGAAAATACGAGTAGGCTCATTGTACAGATCAAAGTAAACATCCTTAAAACAGAGTTTACATGTAAAATGTGGATACTGCTTGGGTATTAATGTCTTTGTCCCACTGCTAAACCTGTAAGCCTATACTCATTGTCGTTTACAGTGCCTTAAGAAAGTATTCAGACCCTTTAACCTTCTAAAAATGTTGTTGTGTTCCAGTTTACTTTATTCAAGGGTTTTGTTGACACAAACCCTCAATAAAAAGTGGCATAATCATGTACGATCACGTGACTGTCCACGTCAGAACCCTCTTCCATTTGTTCGCATTAAATCTCTGTAAACTAAGTCGTATCTTGTTCATTGCGTTTAACTTATAGGCTATGAGGTTGTTAATAAAACAAAGTAGAAATATTTCGGTAGTTTCTTGTTGGCGTTGTGTATTTATTAGTCATCGTGTAAGAAGAGAGCGACGTCAGGTAGACGGGGCGTTACGTAACATGTGTGACGTAACCCGACCAGTGACGTATGCGAGCGTTAAGATAACGTTAGTTAGCCGCACTTAGCATGAGCTTTGCTCCTGTCTGGCTTATATAGCGGGGTTATATCAGACAAAATAGGACTGTATACAATATTTCGGGCGAGTTATAGTTCTATCGTAACTTTTAAGAAATGTCTCTGGCGATATTAACTAGGACATTTGCTAATAATATATCGCTACGAGCGAGTCTGTTAGGGCGAACAAGCGCATTAGTGTTAGCCACATCAGACAGTGGATCCAGGAACTTGACCGGTCGGATAAATGTTTGTGTCCGTCAAATGAAGTTTAGCACCAGTAGTATGCAGCCTCTCAGGTAGAGCACCCTCTTCTTTATTATGTCCCTATACTTACTCTGCATGCGTTAATAGACACGTTTAGACATTATTTAATTGCATTGGTTACTTTTGCTAGGTAAGGTCGTTAGCCATCTTGGTAGCCGTCTGTTACCTCGTCGTTTTGTGGCTTCAGCAGTACATATTACAGATGCATTATGAATCCAATACCAGTGGATTTACAATACGGTATGACTTGTATACTTTCATAAGACGGTATGTTTAAGTCTTAACTTCCCAAAACCCTGCATTGTTTTGAAAATTCTGTCATTTAGTCCCTTACGAATATTATTAAAATCATACTATATGTAAGTAATGTCATTTTTTCTAGACAATATTTGTCAGGGCTTATTGTAAATCAAGTACTTTGTAAACTGTCAACCAGTTAGCCAGTAACGTGACTGAAATTATTGTAGGTATTGCTTGTAATACACCGTATAGTAATACACCGTATACTATAGTAGGTACTGGTCGACTGTATGTATGATCTACATGTTGTGCAACACATTTAAGATATCAAACTAAGGTGTAGGCATAGAATATGCGTGCAGTAGCCAGGCTTGACCACTCGGGGGCAGCGCGTACTAAAAAAACTAGATTGGCCAAAGTAGTTCATGACCTGACCTGTTTTATTCACCACAGAAGTCTTGAGAGTTACTACCAAGTCAGTGGAAGCTAACTAGCAAATGTTCCCATAGAATGAGAAGTCTTGGGAAAGTGTTACATTAATCGTATGCATTTTCAAACCCAGCATAACCGTTTTCTGGCCACTGTTGTTTTTTATCCTATGCAGAGCTGACAATAAGGTGACAATCTATTTTGTCAATCGTGATGGAGAGACGATTTCAGCCAAAGGCTCGCCTGGAGACACCCTGCTAGATGTTGTCATTAATCAGGACATTGATATTGATGGTTATGGTGAGTTGGATTTTTTAATGGTTGTTTCTTGTTTAAGTGTGGACTACTTTCTATGTCTGTCTGTGTCTCTAACACATATAGACCCGGTGGAATAATGTGTCATATTTCTCTGTCCCCCTCAGGTGCATGTGAGGGGACACTGGCATGTTCTACATGTCACCTGATCTTTGATGAAGATGTGTATAACAAGCTGGGCCCGGTGACGGATGAGGAAATGGACATGCTAGACCTGGCCTATGGACTCACAGACACGTGAGACACACACACACACACACACACACACACATACTGACACAAACAAAAATCCTGTTAATTGGATAAACAAACAAACACTTTATCGCATAAGAGAAATTACACACTGCCACCAGCTCAACCGGGATGTTATGCTGGTCAGCAATTGTTTTATAATGTGATTAGAAGATAATTATTGTTAAGACCAGCGGGATAAACACACAGAGAGCACGGCCTGTGTTTCCTCTGTCCCAAATCTGAAGGGGGTTGGAGCTCAGTGTTGTTGTTGTATGTTTAGGCAGAGAATGGTTAAAAGGGTGGGAAATCATGACCTCACTAATCCCATTACCTGTGTGTTGACTGAATCTTTTGTGACACGGGCCCACTTCACTTCTATTGTTCTTAATTGTTACCCCCTAATACAGGTTTTTAATAAGACCTCCTCTACCATTCTAATCTTCCACTTCCTTTGGGATGGATCAAAATATTATGACGTGGTTTGTTTTTTCCTTGTTTTTTCCTTTCTGGCAGGTCCCGTCTGGGTTGCCAGATCTGCTTAACCAAGTCACTGGACGGTATAACGGCACGGGTGCCTGAGAGCGTGTCGGACATCCGACAGAGTGGAGAAGGATCCTCCTAATGGCAACCCAATGATCCCAGGTTTTGTCCAACAAGGCTCAAGTGTGAACCCGTTTAAATCTGCCCCATATTGGTACCACATCATCTGCTAAGTTTCAGTTACCAGACTGGCATTTCCAGATTTTACTGGGTAGGGAGGGTATTGGAACTGTCACATAGCGCAGGAAGACATACGTTTGCAAAATCGAGTACGTTTCTTCTCCCAATTTCAGAGAGACCGATGTGTTCAGAGAGTAGGCCTGACACAGGATTCTGATGCCTTTCCATTTTTATGGCCTCCCAAGCCTTTTTGAACTAAGCTACAAACCCTCAACGTCTTATCTGTAGAAATTAGAAGAAATGTAATTGTCTTGTAACCATGGCAATGACCTGCAAAAAAACCTGTTGGTACACTCCCAATGTCGCACTCGTTTCCCTGGCGATATGGAGTGTTCACGTGTGACACTGATATGACCTGGATCGATGGCTACGATTCCTCCTCGCACGTCCGGGTTTCACACTCGGCTCAAAAATACAAGCTTTAGACAGCGGATGTGTGAATATAGATTGAATGGGAACAGCGCAGTATTGGCACCAAACAGATGATCGTTGGTTTGGAAATGGCTATTAAATTGTCTGTAGATTGCAACAGCTGCCCATTTTTACATAATGAACATTAATAGGTAGATTGATCCGTTCATTCTATTTTAGTGGTATTACCACTCATGTACCATTTTTACATTTTAGTTATTTAGCAGACACTCAAGTAATTCAGGGTGAACGTTATATTGTTAAAGGAAGGAGTGACAGATGTATCACCGTGTTTGCTCCGGGGTTCCATATAAAAACCTTTTCAGTGATTGGTCAAATGCTGTAATGGCCAGGCTACCAAATATTACTGTTATTTTACTATATAGCTGTAAATAGCACCTGTATTGAGGACTGCTGTAATAAAATGTAGTCTTTCTAATAGCTGACTTCTTTCCATCTCATTTTCTGTTTCTTCTTCATAGAGAAATATTCACTTATTAAACAAATATGATATTCACACGAATAGATTTTGGTCATCCAGTGTGTATTTATTTGTGGAAATTACAGCAGGAACAAGTGAGCTTCATTCTCTAATGCAGTTACTTACATTTTGAAAAAGTCTGTTTTTAAGCCACAGAAACAAAACCCTCCACTAGCCACTGATTTGATATGCCTGCTTTTAGCTTCCTAAACCACATACAATCAGCTGCTTGTCGATATTAGCACACTCTACTCCAAGTTACTCAACTAAGCTAAGGGCTGGCAACATTGGAGCATTTCTATAAATAAGATGCATTCTAAGCAGTCTTTAGTAAGGTTTGGAATCAGACGGGCATTCCTGAAACTTAACGGTAGCCCTGCTGCTGGAGATCGCAGGGGGGTTTGTGGGTAAACTTGGGCTCATCGTATGTGTGTGTCGATATGACGGGGCTTGGGTGTGGTTGCAAACGACGCAAAGACATTTTCAAGCGTTCTATAAACCTCACAAGCATTTAAGAATACCTTTGTGTTTCAATATCGGTCTGCGTTATCGTGATGCACATTCATCAGTAAGCCTTACACGTCAAAACAGCAGAACACAGATGGTTAATTAAATATAGCAGCCGAGTCAGCCGGTAATACCACAATGCACCATCCCAGGGGGGGACCCTAAAAACAATAGCAATCCTATAGGCACATGTACATAGCGAAACTGAAAATGCACACAATTGCACAGCTTTTAATATGAACCGAATGTCTTAAATGTAAGAACATTTGAATACTTTCATGCATAATTTAACATGTACACTTTTCAAACACATATTAAACCAAACTAAATCTCGTATACCGGTACATTAAAATATACAGTGTTATAAATCACCTACAGCTGTATGCTTAAAGCACTTGCCTTGTTATTATCAACATGAATTCATTTACAAAATACCAGAAGTGCGAAAGTATATTGTTGTCTTCCCAGTTTTGCTTCCTGACTAAATGAAAGTAAGGACTGTTTGTTTATAAGTGCATGATGAGCCAACATTTTATTGACGTTCTGCCAATAGGCAGTTCACTGCAAGGGTCCCTGCGAATAATCTCCCATTTAATCCGACCAAATAGCCTGATCCCTAAAGTGTTCACTTCTAAACTGACAATCTGAAACTACTCTTTCTTTTCCTAGGGTTAAAAACACTATGTAGAGATTCACATTCAGTGACCTCTTATAGGAAAATCGAAGAACCTGTTTATGTAAACCGGGGGCGAAATGGCTATAGCTAACCGAACAGTCTTATAATACTCTATGAGTTATATAATACTCTACGTATTTTAAAAGGCAAATGATTGCAGCCTGAGCTTAGGAATGTCTATCAAACAATCTACGACCGTTATGAACAGATGCTGTGTTTTGACCAGCGTTCTCATGAGCACTGTGTGTTTTGGTTAAGGTCCTAAATGGCTACATGTCTACATTCCCAGTTGTGTGTGTTATCCCTAACAATCACTAACCGCCTTCTCACACGTAGGACTCGTCAGCGAAGATCAGTGGGTCAAAGTCGGGCTCCGACACGGGATCACTGCACTTCCTGAGCCTCTGCCCCTGAATCAGGGCTAGTGCCACCTGTTGGCCACTGTAGGGATTGCTAGACTTATGAGACAATAAGCAGTCCCTCACAGCATTGGTGGCGGAGGGAGACAGGCAATACTTGGGATCGCCTCTACACTCTGCTCCGGACACCGTCAACCCCAGGTCATGTGACCTGTCTGCTGACTTCGACCTCTGGCCCAGTTTGGCGTCTCGGTTAAGCCTCTCCATGCGCGTGGCGTCATCCAGAACCAAGGCCTCATCTGTATGCACTGCTTCGGACTCGGAGCACCGGCGCCGGGACCCCCTGCCCACACGGAGACCATCAACGCCCGGGGTTAGAGAGTGAGACGAGGGTCGAACCAGGGACAAGCAAGGCCCGTCTTGCCCAAAGAACACATTCTGGGGCGCAGTACGGCTGCCCTGGTTTGTGACATCCGATCCTGTGTTGCCCCTTGTGCAGGCCCGGTTGTAAATCTCTCTGAGCTCCTTGATTGTGAATGATCTGTCCCCGGGTTGGTAACAGGGAGAGCGACAGTAGTGGAAGTGCCCTGGGAATTGCTGGTGCATTGGGCCCCCTGTTTTCAGCGGGGCGCTGGCCAGGCTGGACCTGGGAGACTCTGACGACTGTTTCTGCCCTGCTTTAACCTGAGGTGACTTGGCAGTTGGGACCTTCTTGTTAGTGGAGCCTACCTACACAGAGAGAAAGAGGAGATGAGAGAGAATGCAACATGTGGGTATGAGTGAGCCGGTCAATGAGTTGGCTGCAATCAGCAACTACAATTAACTCCCCACACTAACCTCCTCCTCCTCCTGCTGTGTTTGTGACAGTCTGCGACCTCTTTTCAACCAAGTGTTTGGATGAAGCCCACCGCTGGCCTTAAGTGTACCCCAGGAAGGTATCTCCTTGAGGGAGGAAATGTTTGGACCAAGCTCCTGGGCTGGGGTTGAGGTGGGGATTGGCAGACTACCAGTGGAAGTGGAAAACATTGTGGTTGGAGGGACAGCAGGACCTGAAGAAGCTTGGCAGGGAGCGTCATCACCCGCCTTGGGTTGCCAGATTGGAGCGGACTGGACCCTGGTGCGGGAGAGGAAACTGTCCAGGGAGTCCCTGGAGGAGTGATGGGAGGCGGTTGGAGGCGACGAGAGGCTGGAGTGGCTTTCTTGCTGGTGGCACACCGGCGCC
Source organism: Dallia pectoralis (assembly GCA_029465975.1). NCBI lineage: Eukaryota > Metazoa > Chordata > Actinopteri > Esociformes > Umbridae > Dallia > Dallia pectoralis. Next base: position 11,817,540 of record CM055739.1, read on the forward strand.
CCCTGTGTCTCGGAGCCTACAAGCGCACCTTTGCTGCTTCGCTTTTGTGTTCCTCCAGGAGGCTGTGTCTGTGTCTGTCCATCCTTCTGTAAGCTGTGAAACATTTCCTCACCGTCGTCATATCCAGCCATTAGGTCGCTGCTGCCCAGCCTGTCCGCGTTCCCCGTCAGACGTGCCACGAACCTGGCCACGGAGTACCCTATGGCCGGCTCCGAGAACCTTCTCCCCCGCCTGCCGGGCCCTGGTGATCTGAGGCGGGAGGGGGCCACGACTGGGCTTAGTCTCCTGGTACAGCCTTGGGCCGGCTTGGGGAGCTGGATGAGGTTGCCAGATTTGGATTGTGTTATTGTGTCACATGGGTTATGGTCACCGGATTGGCTGTCTGTGGTGTTGGGGTCTGCGTCTGGTTGATCCAGCTCGTAGTCACTCAGGGTAAGGACCGAGTCCAGACTTCCCTGCAAGGGGTTTGCCCTCCAGCGCCCCCGTGAGATTTGGAGGCTTGGAGACTCACAGCTGTTGTCATTCAGCATGTTCTCTAGGCTGTCATAGGATGAGTCTGTCAGGTGGAAGGAGGACACATCTGGGGAAGCCGGGAGAGACACATCTGGGGAAGCCGGGAGAGACGCGTGGACAGAGGAATACATACAAATAGTGTGTGCGTTTGAGCTGGGAAATTAAACTGTGTGTGGAAGAGAGAAAGAGTACACGGTTACCTGATTCTGTACGTGTCCGGTCACCAAACAGAGAGGTGATGTCCTCCCCCAGGACTTCCTGCCAGTGTTCGATCATAAACCTCACCAGATCACACACCTAGGAACACCACAAGTGACACTCCAATAACCTGGAGAGTCCTCAATAGTGAAATCTCACCTTTCACTCACAACTGATGTAGAAACAACTGTTTGACCTGGGAACATGATGACCATTTGAATTTTTTAAATCTTTATATACACTGGGAAATTAAGCTCAGATTAAGGTCAGATTAAGGTCACTTATACAGATGAGCCTTGTATTACGGCAAAAAGATATGGAGAAATAACACAAAGAACACATGCTTAGTTAGGACAATATAGCCAATGTCCCACTGATGTATCTTTGTTTTAGGCCTTGGGTTACACAAAAGTGTCCAGAACACGTAAATTTTTTTTGTGAAAGTTGCTAAATCAAATACCAATCTGAGGAAAAAGGCCTTCAAAAAATGTGTATTCTGACACAATCCCAGAAACCAAATAACTACTGGTTACATTGACGTTTACTCTCTGAATGAAATGACTATGACTTCAGACCTTGTTGTATAATTGTAATGTTGTAATCATACATTTCTGTGCGCTGAGCCGTCAGACAAATCTGTAAGCCATAGAATTAGACAAACTTAACGAAACATTTGCTGATAAATCCGACCATAGAGAATTGTGTGTGTGTCTGCATGCCTCGCAAAACAGGGTAAAAAAACCCAGCTGAAATGCTTGGCATATTTCCCTGTGAGCCCTTTGGTTATTTTCCCAGCAATGTTTAACTGTCACACTCCTGTGATTTTCCAGTGTTTGATTGGCAGGTCATAGGTTGCAGGGCATGTCTTGAAGTTGGGATAAGGGTTTGAGATCAAGTAAAGGTTAAAATCAGATCGAGTGACATAAGTGAAAACAAGGTATAGGAGGTATTGGCCAATTAAAAGGCATCTTTAAAAATTGTGGGTAAAATAAAGAGAGCATGGGTGTTTCTCCCCCAAACCGTTCCCGCACCTTCTTGGCTCCTTCCCCCTCCACCTCAGGTCGGCTGGGGCCCGGAGCCCAGAGCATGCTGGGAGCAATGCACACCGACAGGTTGAAGGCGTTCATCTGGTTGTCATGGGCATTTTTCTGGATACAATGCAGCACGGCAACCAGGTAGCGTAGCAACAAGGCGTTCTCTTTGGGCAGCATAGAAATCAGTCTGAAGAGAAACAAATTCAAAATTACATGACAAATGTTTTTTACATTTTTATTGTTTATACTGTTATACTGACTCTTGTTAATCCTACTTGATTTGTGTATGTATGGTTTTGATTAGGATTAGGGCTAGATTAATGTGGTAATCTGGTAAAGTGAAAAATCTACCTGCATCTTAAATACGACTCAGATTTTTGTCCTAGAACTGAATTATAACGTCATAGCTCATTCGCACTATATTTTGAGTTTCCATTGAAAGCACAATTCAAATCTTTACCCAATTTAAGTTCTTTCGACCAATCAGTTATTTGGACCAACACAATTCAGAATGAGCTGCCTGTGTAAATGTAGCCTGAAAGTAAAAACTAGGATCTATTTTGCTCCTGTGTGACAAGGTGGAACAAATTCAGAACATTAACTGAATAGATTTGAACAAAATGTCCCAGATCAACTAGGAACATGTGCGCTTGGAAGCGATGTTTCACAAATAAATCAGTAACTCTGGCTTTCCAGATCCTATACTCTGCCGACTCAGAGGAGCAAGGTAAACGGCTATGTGAGATGTGAGAAGTCAAAAGCACTGACCTGTCACAGTGAGGGACTAAACTTAGAAATATTATGTATACAGTATATCAGGCCTTTCTTCGTACAATGTGTTCACAGACTGTAGTGTGTTCATTTACACAAACTATTTTAGATCATCACACATCTCCTACATCTTATCCCATTAGACTGTTGATTACGGCGATCATGAAAGTTTGTGACCTCTTTATATCCTGTGCCTGCTCCTCTTCCTCTGCTTCCTCTGAATCTGCCTCTTCCATCACTTCCATCCACTGGTCATAGAGGTTGGAACACAGCAGACTGTCCGGAATGTTCCTTAAGAAGTCCTGAGTGTGGAAACAGACAAGAGTCACTACACTGAACACATTTCATTTTTATTTATTTTTTTACTTTTATTTATTCATGGGGACAATTTGAATGTGCCCTGGGAACATCAACTCACCGATAAAACCACAATTAAAGACACATTCAAACAATCCAAAGACACACTGAGATTACATGAATCATCTTAATCAATTTAGACAAACACAATTCTCACTATAAAATCAAACATAATTTTTTTAATTGACCCATGGAAACCAAGGCAACAAAACAAAACTCTTAATTGGATACTATTCCACAGATGAGGTTCTTTAAAAGAAAAGGCTGAAGTACCCAACTCAGTAGTTACTAAAGATGTATTTAATACAATCTCACTCTGGGATCTAGTATTGAACCCAGACAGAGATATATGTGTCGATAGGGATATTAAGAATAGCGGAAGCCTGTGGAGTAAGGCTTTGTAAACCAAAATAGAGTAATGAAAGGATCTACACACTTTTAAGGAGGCCCAGCAAACTTTCCAGTATAAAATGTAGTAATGAGTATAATAAATGTCTGAAGAAATAAAACGCAGGGCACTACAATAAGCAGAGTCAAGCAACTTTAGAGTAGAACCAGACACACTCGCATATTCTATCACCATAGTCCAGCACAGGCAAGAAAATTTACTGAACAATTTGTCTCCTATTCTCGAAGGACAAGCAAGATTTGTTTCTGAAGAAGAACCCCAATTTACACTTAAGCTTTTTTAAATATCATTGGTATGTTTCTTTAATGAAAGTTCACTGTCAATCCAAACATATTTGTATGAGGGGACACGTTCAATTATAAAACCATCCAAAGAGTGAAGCTGTAAATCTGGTGACATCATCTGACGGGATTTAAAAAAAATGTATTTGGTTTTGCTAGTGTTACGCACAAAATTTTAAGTGCCATCTGCAAATTATTAAAGTTAAGAACTGTAGACTAGTCAAAAGCAGTGAAAATAACCGGTCCTAGGATGGATCCCTGAGGTACACCTCTGTGTACGTCCAGACTATCATCATCCATTGAATGTTCTCACGTTCATTGGACGGGATACTTACCAGATTAATGTATTATGCGCTACAGATTACATTTGACAACTATATCTCTACTTAGCTATTGTTTAGTACAGCCTCTGCTGCTTTGCTATGGACTCGCATTTGTCACTCATAGTGGATAATGGGAGTGGATGAGGTGTATTATGTTTTCGATATAGGTCAAAATCACACACATGCTCTGATGACAGCAGGTGTGATGTAACAAGTAAAACCAATGTCCTTGATGAACATGAGTCATTCATATGTTGCCTGCTCAATCGTCTCCTTTATTTAATTCTGCCCCTGCAGACTTTCGTACAGACCTAAATATGTCTATGTTTACCTTGAAGACATTAGCGATGATAAAGACATGTTCCCGGCTCAGGAGGACGTCCTGAGCCCCAGAGTCCAACCTGTCCCTTAGTTCACGACACGCCTTTGCCCCTGCCGATCGCCGGAATATCCCTCTTGTGTGTGGGCCTTCATTGTACAGAAACACCAGCAGGTCCTAGACAGAAAGTGAGGTGGCAGAAAAAGTCCAGATTTATCTCATATTACCGCAATGATGTCATTCTGAATTCAGGGTGACATCATCATCTCTCTCACTCACCATGATGGCCTTGGGCAGGGTGTTGTCCCAACAGATGGTGTTCAGCTTTTGTCCGAACAAGTAGCCAGGGGCAGGAAAGGGGATGCTTGTGGAGGAACTGTCAATGTTGGAGTTGGAGCCTTTCCAGAAGGCCCAGTTGATGAGAGAACGCCTTCGCTTGAAGGGTTTTTGAACTGGGTCGACTGCTGAGAGACGTTGAGTCAGACCGGATGTTGTCACAAACTCATTTGACACTAGCATTAGCATATTAAGGGCCTTGCTTGTCCTCACCAATCACAGGTGCTGTTGTTGTGGAGCTGCGTCGGGTTTTGAGGATGAACTGGCACTGTTTGTCCACCTGCACCTGGTCGTGGGGCGTTGCCCTCTGTCTGTCTGGTGTGGGTACTGCATCCTTGCTGCCCGGATGGGAGAGGGGCTGCCGGACATGGCTCATCTGGATATTGAAGGGGATCTCATGACCTGTTGGATGGACACAAGATTTACGAGTAACAGTCAGGGTTACAGAAGCCATAAGGAGAGGTATGTTTCCGTTCTGGCTCTGTTACTCAATACCAGACTCGACTAACACGCTAGGTAAATCAATAAGTAAAGAAATCCTTGGTTAGTACCTTACCAATGAGAGGGTATGGGGCGTTGTCCCTCTTGGAGTTCACCCACAGCTGGTAATCCTTCACACAGCTCTGTGGAATGCAGACAAATTAGTTTTAAGAACCAAGGTTACCGACAAACTGCGTATGAAAAACATTGAAAAAAACAAAACATTGTTTGATGCCTTCGATACACACCGTGACGCCAAACTGCTGCAGCGCAAGTCGGACGACCTCATTGGTTGAATCAGAGTTACTGACAGCCAAGGTCTTACTGACAGCCTGAGCACAATTCCCTATACCTTTCCCGAAGACCTTTAGTGGAATTGTTTTAGGATCATCCTTTTCCTTCTCCTCTTTTATTCGGCTTTAAAGACAGTAGAGGGAAGTTAGAACTCTGGGATAACCTCTACTGAACACCCTGCCATATACAGTGTGTTTACAGTAGAAAGTCCATGATGGCTTACCTTTTGAGCAGTGACAACCATCTATCCTTCTGGCCCGCAGAGCTGGAATAAATAACCATCAAAGTCAGAACAACATGAACACAACCTAAACATACTAAATGAGAACATAATCACTTTCTTCAGCAATGTGTATAACGGACCATTAGAAATTACATGACCGCACCGCTTATACAAGAATTATGTTGTGCAGATCCAAAATGGCCGCTGTGTACCTGAAAATGGCAGCACAGTTGTAGGTGGGCCAGCCCATGACAAAACCCCTCTCTGGGCAGGTGCTTCCCTCACACACCTCCTCCATACACTGGGCCGTCCACATCTCACACACACACACTTGGGTCTTGAGCTTGAAGTGAGAAGGTGACCTGAGAATAACCAGGGAAGAAAGACGGTAAGAAACACACAACACAAAGTGCTACAAACTTTAAACGTAATTCACTGCCCCATCTCCTCCACCACCCTTACTTGGCCTTGGCGATGACGAGGATGTCGGTGAAGAGGAAAAGGTCTCTGTCCTGTGTCTGTAGCCCTGTCTTTAGCGTTACATGGCTGTGCAGGAGTAAGGCCCTATCAGAACACATGAACGACTGAACCAATGGGCTTGTCTCTGGACTCACAGGAATCTGGAAGCTCTCTCTGGGGAGGGAGTGAAAGTAACATCTCAACCTTCTATTAATAAACGACACAAATACATCTGATAATATACATCAAACCTGGCCAAGTGTAATGAAGACAGTGTAGTTCAGTGAATCTTGAACGCTGGTGTCATACATTAATTAAATAGTATAAATAGTAAGTGTTCCCATTGTGAAAGGGTCAGTGAGTTTCACCAGTGTGGATGATGGCGCAGTTTCTCTTAAACAAGGTTATTCACTGCCCTGATCAGTGGGTCAAAGCCAGAGATATTAATATATCTAGATCTTAATTAGTATAGCTAAGCTATCTGAGAGGATTAGCAATGCCTGCGAGGAGTCTCTGGTAATAGAAGTTTGGTGTGTGTGTATGTGAGTGTTCATCTACAGTATGTGTGGTGTCTTTATGAGTGTATGTGTGTATGTGAGAGGGTTTGTGTTTAATTGCGTGTGAATAACAACAACATCCTGAAATCAATGCCATGAAAAAGCTAAAAACTATTTTTAGCATTTCAGTCATTTAGCTGACGTTTTAATCTTTTGATAAAAACATTTGATACTAAAAGTACAACAAAGAATGTTTACTGTCACGAGTGTGGTGAGTTTTGGTTCTACGCGAGAAGTCTGAGTGAGGTGCACTTCCTGTGTCTGGTGATTGTTCTGTTGTTAGCACGGCTGGGGCTGGTTAGCAGTCACCGTCGGCTATTTAACACTGTAGTTTGGATTTCACCTTGTCAGATATTGTTTCTGCACAGCGTTCCAAATTATTATGCAAATTATATCTTTACACAGATTCTCATAAATAGCCGATGCAAATGACAGTCAGTATAAGTCCCCCCAAACGGAATCACCTCCTTGGCAGTGTGCCGCCCTCCCTCCCTTATATGTAGACCTTGCCTGGCTTTTAGGGTGGGGTTATGTCACGAGTTAACACTGTAGTTTGTATTCCACCTTTTCGGATATTGATAGGGGGTGGATAATAGGAGGTGGATGATAGGAGGTGGATGATAGAAGGTGGATGATAGGGGGTGGATGATAGGAGGTGGATGATAGGAGGTGGATGATAGGGGGTGGATGATAGAAGGTGGATGATAGGGGGTGGATGATAGGAGGTGGATGATAGGAGGTGGATGATAGGGGGTGGATGATAGAAGGTGGATGATAGGAGTTGGATGATAGGAGGTGGATGATAGGAGGTGGATGATAGGAGCTGGATGATAGGAGGTGGATGATTGGAGGTGGATAATAGGAGGTGGATGATAGAAGGTGGATGATAGGAGTTGGATGATAGGAGTTGGATGATAGGAGGTGGATGATAGGGGGTGGATGATAGAAGGTGGATGATAGGAGTTGGATGATAGGAGTTGGATGATAGGAGGTGGATGATTGGAGGTGGATGATAGGGGGTCGATAATAGGAGGTGGATGATAGGAGGTGGATGATAGAAGGTGGATGATAGGGGGTGGATGATAGGAGGTGGATGATAGGAGGTGGATGATAGGGGTGGATGATAGAAGGTGGATGATAGGGGGTGGATGATAGGGATGATAGGAGGTGGATGATAGGAGCTGGATGATAGGAGGTGGATGATTGGAGGTGGATAATAGGAGGTGGATGATAGAAGGTGGATGATAGGAGTTGGATGATAGGAGTTGGATGATAGGAGGTGGATGATAGGGGGTGGATGATAGAAGGTGGATGATAGGAGTTGGATGATAGGAGTTGGATGATAGGAGGTGGATGATAGGAGGTGGATGATTGGAGGTGGATGATAGGGGGTCGATAATAGAAGGTGGATGATAGGAGTTGGATGATAGGAGGTGGATGATAGGGGGTGGATGATAGGAGGTGGATGATAGGGGGTGGATGATAGGGGGTGGATGATAGGAGGTGGATGATAGGAGGTGGATGATAGGGGGTGGATGATAGGGGGTCGATAATAGAAGGTAGATGATAGGAGTTGGATGATAGGGGGTGGATGATAGGGGGTCGATAATAGAAGGTGGATGATAGGAGTTGGATGATAGGAGTTGGATAATAGGGGGTCGATAATAGAAGGTGGATGATAGGAGGTGGATGATAGGGGGTGGATGATAGGGGGTCGATAATAGAAGGTGGATGATAGGAGGTGGATGATAGGAGGTGGATGATAGGAGGTGGATGATAGGAGGTGGATGATAGAAGGTGGATGATAGGAGGTGGATGATAGGGGGTGGATGATAGGGGGTCAATAATAGAAGGTGGATGATAGGAGTTGGATGATAGGAGGTGGATGATAGGGGGTGGATGATAGGAGGTGGATGATAGGGGGTGGATGATAGGAGGTGGATGATAGGAGGTGGATGATAGGGGGTGGATGATAGAAGGTGGATGATAGGGGGTGGATGATAGGAGGTGGATGATAGGAGGTGGATGATAGGGGGTGGATGATAGGGGGTCGATAATAGAAGGTGGATGATAGGAGTTGGATGATAGGGGTGGATGATAGGGGGTCGATAATAGAAGGTGGATGATAGGAGTTGGATGATAGGAGTTGGATAATAGGGGGTCGATAATAGAAGGTGGATGATAGGAGGTGGATGATAGGAGGTGGATGATAGGAGGTGGATGATAGGAGGTGGATGATAGGAGGTGGATGATAGGAGGTGGATGATAGGGTGGAGGTGGATGATAGGGGGTGGATGATAGGGGGTGGATGATAGGGGTCGATAATAGAAGGTGGATGATAGGAGGTGGATGATAGGAGGTGGATGATAGGAGGTGGATGATAGGAGGTGGATGATAGGAGGTGGATGATAGAAGGTGGATGATAGGAGGTGGATGATAGGAGGTGGATGATAGAAGGTGGATGATAGGGGGTGGATGATAGAAGGTGGATGATAGGGGGTGGATGATAGAAGGTGGATGATAGGAGGTAGATGATAGGGGGTCGCTAATAGAAGGTGGATGATAGAAGGTGGATGATAGGGGGTGGATGATAGAAGGTGGGTGATAGGAGGTGGATGATAGGGGGTGGATGATAGGAGTATGATAGGAGGTGGGTGATAGGAGGTGGATGATAGGGGGTGGATGATAGGAGGATGATAGGAGGTGGGTGATAGGAGGTGGATGATAGGGATGCACCGATACGATATGTAGTGACGACATCAGTAATAATAATTCGATACAATGCGTAAGCCTGTGATGTAAATGCATGGAGAGACATGCTGTAAAGAGAGGTGTGTCGTGAGACAAGCAACACGTGTCAGGTGAACATAGCTAGCTAGAATTAATGACTGGATGGTTAGGTTAAGCTTATATAGCTTATATAGCTTTATTCGTTGTGTAAAAGAGGGCAAAAGATGGTATCAGATTACTATCGATATCGGCAGAACCTCAAGGTTGAAATATCTTTATTGTTATCGGACATAAAAGTGTCCTTGAGCCGCCCTTAGTGGATGGTGCTGTGAGAAACAACTGCTTTATTGACATATAACATGACGGAGATGGAAATCTGCCGCTAAGAAACAAGTAATCCATCTCCTTCCTGTCTGTACAAAGATGCGTCTAACTTAATAACTATAACATCACACACGGACCATCCAGAAGACGGAGGATCAACTAAATGACACATCTGCTCAGCTGCTGTTACTGTCCCACACACCTATGGCTCCCAGCGGTCGTCAGAGCAGGAATGACCCTGAAATACAGCCAGGATTTAGGGGACAGAGGATGCTATGTCTCACTATCCTGGTTGGCTAACACATTGCTGTCTGTTGATGCTTGACGTGTGCAAACACACACACACAATAACACAGACTACCTGTGTATAAGGGTCAGCCTGGTCTCTGTATGCTTACACATGTGTGACCCAAGACCTTGACCACTTTGACCTATGACCTTCATGACCAGCCTGACGCTACGACCTTTAACCTTCATGACCAGGAGCCAACTGACTGGCGCCAAAGGAGAACTACAGAAATAGAAGGGATAAGGTTCTCTACACACCAATGGAATATTTGAACCAAACATGGAATTGACATTTTGCCAGCTAGGATCTG